>PVKA01003675.1:84854-107427 GCA_004027165.1 Ctenomys sociabilis | reverse complement strand
CAATATAAGGAAAAAGCTTGTAAAACTTTCAATAGATTCTTATGCAGATATGTCAGTAGTTACCCATCCAGTGGCTCACTTACAGACTGGAGAGTACTAAGTGTTTTCCCTAGGTCTGACAATCCATATGCCACAGGTAATAATAAAACTGATGAGATATAAAAATAGACAAGTTTGTTTAAAACAATATACAATGGCCCTAAAAGATAAAAAAATAATAATAATCCTCATCCTCCAGTTCCCACCACTTCCTCCTCCCTCATAGCCTCTGATGACTGATTATATAACCTCATATTAGGAGCTTACTTTATTTTCAATCATACTCAAGTTAAGCTTACCCAGTCCTGTTGGCTCTGCCTGTCTGCTTCACCACCATATTATGAAGGAATAGCTATAAATAGATCTTATACCACCCTTGTTTCTGGTACATCTTGTAATTGGGATACCGACCATAAACTCACCTTATCTGAGGTCACAGGACAAGGAACCTGCATTTGGACCCCCCCCTTCGAGTAAAACCTATGTGCCATTGTCTATCAGATACAGGATAAAGACAAATTTCTTCAACCTCCAATGGGTTTGAAATGGGCATGTGACACTGGGATTACCCCCCTGCGTGTCTACTAAGGTCTTTAATAACTCTGCTAACTTTTTTGTGTTGGTGTCTATATTCCCCCGGATTTTTTATCATTCGGGGATAGAATTAGAAGATAGGTTATTAGGCCAGGTTAGATACAAAAAAACCAGTCACTATTACCTTAGCCATCATTATAAAAATAACTACTGCTGCTGGTATAGGCACAGGGACTGCAGCCATTGTACATAGTAATAAAAAAAAATGAGTCAGTTACAAGCTACAATGGATGAAGATATGAAGGCCATAGAAACATCAGTTATGGCTCTTCGAAACTCCCTAACTTCCCTCTCCGAAGTTGTCCTACAAAACAGACGAGGACTCGATTTATTTTTCCTTAAAAAAAGAGGATTATATGCTGCTTTAAGAGAACAATGTTGCTTTTATACAGATCACTCTGGTGTTGTTAAAGACTACAAAACTAAACATAGGGAGAGGTTAAAACAAAGATCTAAAAAACGCCAAGCTCAACAAGGTATTTTTAAATCTTGGTTTAACCATTCCCCATGGTTGACTACCTTGTTAACTGCTTTGGCGGGACCACTACTTCTCCTGCTTCTCGCAGTGACCATAGGACCCTGTGTGATTAATAGGATTATAGGTTTTGTTCATGATCAAATAGACAATGTCAAACTCATGATTATTCGCCAACAGTATGAGGCCTTAACTACCAACAACTCAAATCTCTAAGATTAGAGATTTCCAACACCAAAAGGGGGGAATGTAAAGCCCAAATAATTTCTAAAAACATACATGAGGTTGCGCCGCCATCCTGTTCTGTATGTGCCACCTTAGTACATCAACAAACCATGTCAGCTTGTACAGATACTGCCTGGTGTTATGTCTGCTTATAGCCATAGAGCTTAAATCACCTATATTCCCAAAACAAAGAGGACACACAAACCTCAGCTGGGGCATAGCTTAGGAAAACATTTAATCTCTAGCCTGGGAACACTCTCCTAAGACAGGCCATTGTGACCCAACCAGTCTTAAAAACAGTCAAAACCACAGAGTTAAGTCATAGTTGGCCTTTTGCCTGCCCCTCTTAGTTTCACTAAAAAGCCATATATTCTCAAACCCACCAATTATTTTAAAGGTCAACCTAAACTAACCAATGCCATTTGCTTCTGTAACCGCGCTTACAAGACCCCTCCTCCCCTTTGTCTTCGGGCTTAAAACCCAGCCCACAGTCGGCTCAGGGCTCTCTGTCCCTACACGTTCAGTGGGCTCCATGCATGCATGGAAAATAAAATCCCCTTGCTTTTACATGAGAGGACGTCTCTTGGAGTCTTTCTTCATGCGGTGGGCTTCTCAGACCTAACAGAATAAGATAAAATATTTAAGTTATTGAATCATTTCCAATGAGCGCTATCAGTGGTAGTTAGTAGTCATGATACTCTGTGGACATACTCAGATTAAAACAGTTAATATTGTGTTTTCTGTTGGATCTGCTCAACAGCACCTGCCATACCTCTTGCACCTGTGCGAAGCAGGGCTGAAATACAACCTGTTTTATTATATTTACTTTTCAACTGGACACAAGAACCAACTGAAGTTCTTTTTTTGTTCAAACTCCTGTAGCCATTGCTTCAACCACTGGCTAGTGCTCCCTACATTCAGACTAACAGCTTGAAGCTCTGTTGAAAACTTATACACTTAGTAAATCTATCAATTCTTACAAATACACTGGTAAAGCAGATGCATTAAATCTGAAGATTATTATGGGACAAGGGAATGAAAATCAGGAGAATCTGTGAAACAGTAATATTCTAATGCCTTCTGCTCTTAATATTTAAAGAGAAATGTAAAGGTGAATGAAGGGCTTATTATTCTAAGGTTTGATTGATGCACAGATGCACAGTACATCACGTGGGCACTGCACAGAATTGGGAACCTCAGGCTCTGTTCCAGACTTACTGATGGGGACCAGCAAGCTGTGTTTTGACAGATGTTGAGGTGATTCTAGTTATTTTAAAGTATGAGAACCACTGCATGATTTTTTTTTTTGAGAAGGGTCTTCCAGTGTAGCCCAGGCTGGCCTTGAAATTGCAGCAATCCACTTGCCTCAACTTCTTGAGGACTAGGATTACAGGCATGTGCCACCAAATCCAGGTTGTATGGATTTTTAAACAACAATGGGATGAACCAAATTTCACTTATGTGTAAAATACATGTGTATAGTATGTATATATGTATGTATGCATCTATCCATCAAGAGAGGGGAGATATTGGTAAAAATAAAGACATTTGTTAATTCTGAAAACAGCACATGCATGTTTTTGTATCATACTATGTAATAGTGTCATTGTTATCACCTATTAATGTGCCTAGCACTTTGGCTTATTTCATTTATTTTTCTCAAGGAGTCATACCACATGGACATAGACCAATTTTAAATTATATAAAATATACAGTTTAAATTCACAGGGTTATAATTTCTTGGTGGTTCACATTAAAAATAGCAAGAAACAGATCTTAATACAGAAAACTCACAGGACATGAATTCATTATTAATTCCTACAGTAAATATTTGAGAACTTATTATATGTTAGACCATATTTTGGAGCTTCCAATAAGATCATATACAAAATAAATTTTCTATTAATAATGCATATCCTTCATTAATCATTTGGGATTAAAATGCAGGATCAATTGATGTTAATGTTACCTTTTCCTCTCTATAATGTTAGCTCTAACTTTACTTTCTATCAAGTGGTATTTAAATTAGTGTTCAGGATGGTTAGGAAAGAAAGCCTTGTTCCAAAGATCCTAGATTATTTGGATGCCAAAGGCACCTCACAATTTAAATGAACAGTATTGAGCAAGTCAGACTTTTGTGCCTTGGGTATTAAATCTGAACTTATGTAACAGGAATGATTTGAAGAGCAAGCTTAATAATGAGCATGAAATTTTACTATTATTCCTATAATGTACTATGTGTGATTTTAATTTTTTTAAAAACTTTTATTTGTTAATAAAATTTAATACACAGCTCAGAATCATAGTGGTTCTTCTGTTTCCGTTTCCCAAGTGCCAGGAATACAGGTGTGCACCACCGTGCTTAGTTTCAGTGCTGTACCCAGGTCCTTGTGCTTGTCAGGCAGGTTCTTTGATAGTCAAGCAAACTATATGTGGTATTTTAAATTGATCTCTTATAAGTCACCAAGTGTATATTAGACTACTGTACACTGTACACTATTGTGTCCCTTTTTAGCTCCAGTACATGACTGCATCTTTTGGAATACTACTAGAATTTCTTTAAAGGAAAATGATATAACACTATGAAGCTCATAGAATTACCTGAAAGTTATTATATGGCAAATGGGTTTATACGACTGATTCACACATTGTTAAAATTTCCTAAGGATTTACTATCTTTGTTATGAAAGCTATTCTAAAATCCTTATCAATCAAACCAAATTTAAGCTAAGCTTAGAACTAGGTGCCTTTTACATAAGTCCTCATAAGCATGCAGACGATTATTGCATCTTTTGAAAGAGTTAGAAATTTAATTCAGTCCTACGCTGATTTTCTGACACACTCAAGGAAAGACTTGATTTTAAGAAAACAATTTATGAATCTTAGCTACTTCCCTGAGGCCTTCTATTGAAGCAGTTTCTCAAAGAACATAAAGGTAAGGCATGTCGCACACTCCTATTATACCAGCAGCCTAAGAGGCCGAGACAGGAAGAACCAAAGCTTTGAGTCAGTCTCACAATTAAGCCATTTAGTGAGACCATATCTAAGAAAACCTCAATATGTACACATGTACATAGATACATACATGCTACAAGTATGCCTCAGGGCAGTAGCCCTGAGTTTATCCTCAGCACTGGGGAACAAAATATAAAAATACAAAAATGAAAGAAGATACTGTTCTACACACTCTATGGACTTTGGGTTTGCAAATTAAATTTTAAATTCATTCATATAGCTCCCATGTCTTCTAAACTAAAAATAACAACTTCTAGATAATGGCATTAAAGTAAATCTCACACAAAGAGTTATTTACTAGTTTGGCTGACAAAGCAAATAGTTTACCACTGAATAAAGTATTTGTCATTTCTCACAAACTCAGATCACATTCCAGTGCAAGAACATGGAGCAGATAAATTTAAAGATAAAAGAAAATATAACTATAACTGGATTTTGGGGGCTTGCCCTGCAAACTTAATTAAGGGGTGGTCTTATTTTCCAGCAGCAGGTAGAATGCTAAAGCACTTGGGCAGGAATTATATTGAGTACCTTCTGCAGCTGTACTAGGTAAGGGAACTAAGCAGCTGCAGCCAGAGGGCAAAATTCGCCTGTGTAGCCGCTGCCTCCTGAAGCTTGCGACCTGGTGGATGTGTGGGCCAGCAGAAGCTGGTTTGCAGGGCAGAGAGCGTTTTAGATCTGGTCACCAGAAGGACTCAGAACTCTTCATTTGTTTGATTACCAGGAATTCTAGGATGATCAGGAAATGATAATCACCTATCTCCTAGAGCTGATTTATTCACTAGATTTAATAAGGTCACTCTTTGATGGATAATGCATCTGGAAAGAAAGCAGCAAGAATCACACACCTTCAGTGGGAGTCTCCAAAGGCATATTGGGCTTTCTTTTTATATTCTGGATTTCAATATACATGTTAATGGGATATTTTTTTCATCCTGAAAATGTGAAGATGTTTTTATTTCATCCAGTACCATAGCTCTGCACTATTTGTTTACTTGACTCAAACATCCCTAAACATTTCCACATACCTCCTTTTCTCAAGTTATTTTTCACTGTGTACTATCTCATTACTGCCATTGAAAATGACAATAGGTGACTGACTTACAGCGAAATGAGTTTAGCAGAGCAATAAACTCTCCAGCTGGCCATCAGCAGATTTCAGCGTACTTAGGTGAATTGGTTCTCCTGGAATATACTTTTAAATGGATCATGAACACCGGGTAACCAGGTGTTGCAAATACAGAAAATATAAACACACAAATCCTTCAAAGCTGATGTTGTTCATATGCATCTTTAAAGTCACCATCTCTACAAAAATCAGCGCAGTCTTGAAACATAAAGATGGTATGAACAGGCATGTGGATCTCCAGGCAAGTTTGTCAACAGCAAGCAAAACCAGTTTGGAAATTAAGGAAAAAAAATAAATTAGTACTAATCATCAGGAGCACACTTTTAAACCAAGTCACCATATATCTTTCAAACCAGAAAAGGCACATATCATAGAGCCTTTTCATTTTTCTTGAAATAACCCTGCCTACAATCAATGGGGAAAACTCCATTATAAAATTAAGTGCATTAACTTCTTGTATTGGAGAAAATACCACTGTACTCCAGTAAGGAACTGTTAAATAAAATTATGTAAAAATAAGAACATCATGACAAACACATTTATATATAGGTATGGAAATTTTCTGTTAAATTCTTAGTTTAACTGGATACTGCAAAAGAGCATTATTGGTGTGGCGGGCTAGCTGTGAGCCTTGCTTTACCCTTTGCTTTTGTTTTCCATCCTCCCTTCCTGGCTTAGGTTTGCGACATGGGGACAAAACACCTGACGTCCAACTTCAAGGCTCAGAGATTTATTTTTCGTTCCCAGTTTTAGAAGTTGCAGTTTGTTTCTTTATTGGCCATTTATGCTTCTTCTGAGAAGTGTTTATTTATGAATGGATAAAGAAAATGTGGTATTTGTGTGCAATCAAGAACTGTTCTGCCATAAAGGATAAACGTGAGGCACTTGTAGGAAAATGAACGCACCTTGAGACCAAAAATGTTAAGTAAAGTAAATCAGACACACAAACTTAAATACCACATTTTTCTTACATGAGAAATCCAAAATATAAATAAACAGCAAAGGCAAAAGTTAGATAATAGAAGTAGAGAGCTACATCTTTCCAAATGGGAAGGAGGTCAAGAGGTGGCAGGAGGGGACGGGGACAAGGAAAAGGGGATGTGAAAAGAAGCTATATTCATGTGTGAAATTCTCACAGTGAATGTAAGTATTGTGCAATGCAAAAATGTACATTTTAAAAGTGGAAGTTAATATATATATATATTATATATATATTATATATATATTATATATATATATTTATATATATATATTATATATATATAAAAGACTCGATCTGCTCTATAGTCAGCTAACCCCAAGACAGAAGCATCAGTGTAGAGAGGCATGTGGGAGCCTGGCAGAATCTAGCTGCTCACTGTCTGACAGCTGAAAGCAGAACACAGCGCAAGACACAGAGAGGAACGGACCGGAGACTCGATTCAGGACCCAAGATCATGCCCCGTGTTTTACTGCCAACTCCTATGTCCCACCTCCTAACAGCCTGCCCAGCTATGAATTTATCAGTGAGTTGACTCATTATGAAATAAGTAGCTTCACAACCCAACCACCTCTCCACAAATCTCTTCATTCAGTCAAGGTGACAATTAAGATTAAATGTCATCTTTCTTTCCTTCCTTTCAACCTTTCCTCCTTTCTTCCCCCTCTTTCTCTCTTTCTCTTTCTCTTGTTCTTTTTCTCTTTCTTTTTTCTTTCTTTCTACCTTCCCTCCTTCCTTCCTTTTCTCCCTTCCATTTTCTTTCCTTCCTTCCATCTAACCTTCCAATCTTTCTATCTACCTGGCTACCCATTTACCTCTGTTTCTACTGATCTATCCATTACTAAGGCACAGAAATAAGAAGGATAAACAGAAACATCCAATTAATCTTGACACTTGTGATAATTTCTGGAAATGATACTGGCAGAATCTAGATAGCATTTGTACCTATTGTTTTATGTTTTTCTATGTGCATTTATTCTTTATTGCTGTCTAAAAAATCCACCACATGCTTGGTAACTTCACACAACCAACATTCGTTGGTTTCTCTTTCCATGCTTAGTAGTTTGGGCAAGGTGAAGAAGGGGAAGGATTACCTTCGGTCTCTTTGATGGCTAAGTTCATTGTTGTTTCTCTGAATAGTGGGAAGTTGAGGACTGACTAGTTCAAAATGACCCAATGGTTCCAGAGCCTGTATCAGAATGCTGATTTTGTTTTTAATAATTTGTTCAGAACACAACAGTATTCCAATGGGAAAAATAATGAAAACACAAAGTCTGCTGTATAAAGCCTCAGTTGTTAGCCTGTCTCTCTTCCGCTAGTGTTCTATTGGGCAAAAGTATCACATAGTCAAAGAAAAATAAGGAAATGGACTTCATTTCCTCATGGAAATGAAGGACCTGCAACAAATCATGACCACATTGAATCCAACCCATTGTACTGCATTAAGGTTTTATAATAACTGAATTGGTTTAATAAGTATAATAACCAAAGAAAAGACAATAAACTTTTGCGAGTCACGAAGTAATGGTTTGCCCAGCTGCCGTCTGTGTCTTTTTCAGTTTTTATGCAAGAACTCATTTCTATTTTTACAATGAAATATGATTACTAGTTAGTTAAGAATAATTCTGGGACTTATACCCAAAAATTGACTGAGTCAATTTCAGTCTTTGTGAAGAAATTCATGCCAGATGTGACAGTCTAACATGCATGTGAAATGTGTTCATATTCTTGTTCGCTGCTGGGTGGCAATGAATATGCACAATGAAGAAACAACCTTGCAGAGCATTGGATTACCGTCCTGTGACTGTGTAGCTGTGGTAGATTTAAAATCTCTCTTCCTTATAAACATTTATCATTCAGTATTTTAATGACATATTGCTCTTCATTTTATATAATAATGTTAATTGAAAGGAAACTTAAAACACTATGAAGTAGCCGGGCATGGTGGCGCATGCCTGTAATCCCAGCACTCGGGAGGCTGAGGCAGGAGGATTGTTGTGAGTTCGAGACCAGCCTGAGCTACAAAGTGAGCTTAAGGCCAGACTGAACTGCATAGTGAGACCCTGTCTCAAAAGGACAAAAAAAAAAAAAAAAAAAAAAAAAAAAAAAAAAAAAAAAAAAAAAAAAAAAAAAAAAAAAAAAAAAAAAAAAAAAAAAAAAAAAAAAAAAAAAAAAAAAACACTATGAAGTATTGTAAAGACCATTAGAATAAGTCTTTAGGTTTCTCTTCCAATGAATCAAATGATTAATTGTCTTAGTAGGCAAAAAGTCCTAAGTCTTCCTGTTTCAACTAGGAAGAGGAGCTGGCCCCTCCTGCTGTATTCTTAGAATGTACCTGGCCCATCGGAATCCTTTATCTTTCCTATTCCTCCACCACACCATGAGTTTCCTCAGTTTCAGAAATTCCCACCAACACAACATGAATCAATTTTATTATGGCAGAGTTTTACCTCCAGCACCTATTTACTTTGTCTTTACATTCACTTCTTTCCTGTTAATGATAATCTGTTTCCTAAGAAAAGTAGAAACAGTGGACAAAACGATGTATCTTAGGCAGGTGCCTGCTGTCAGAGCCCAGTTTGTATGGAGATGTGCGTAGCTTTGTTTTTTAATTGCTGAAATTAGATGTGACCTTCCCCAGAGCCAAGGAGAGACAAATGACCCGTGATTAAACTCATATATGGGAAAGAGAGGAATAAACAACTGCGACTTGTTTATCTTGGCAAAAAACCCAAAATTTTATTGCCCAGCAGAAAATTCAGACGCATGTAATGATAACACAAGGAAAACTTCATAGAGCAGTTATTTACAAAGGAAGGGACTCTATGTTTAGAACCCACAAGGCTAGCGCACCCTCCTGGAGGAGTTATCACTCAAGGCAGAAAATAATGAAGGGGAAACTGATTTATTGTGACTCAACTTTGCCAAGAAAGGCTACCTGGGGAGATATGGATAGAAGAATAAGTACCCAAAACTCAAAGTGCTTCCTTATTTCTTCTACTCCCTCTACAACCTTCCATTGGCTAAACTGTGATGAAATAAAAAAAAAAAATGGGGCTGGGAAGGTGGCTCTGTAGAATAAGTGCTTCTCTGGCAAGCACAAGTCCTGAGTTCAATCCTCAGTTCTGCCAAAAAAACAAAAAAAAAGAAATCCAAAAAGTAGAGCTGGTTGGAAAGATATAAGAGAAGAAAAGGGGGATTGGAGTAAAGGTGGAGATAGAGAAAGGATGCCGCTGGGAATACCAAAGCCAGAGATACAACAGGTACTTTTTTTTAGTTGTCAATTGTATTTACAGAACATCAGTGGAAGAACCATGAAAATTCATTATATATATATATATATAATCATTACTGTTCAGCAGCCTGGCATTTTATTTGTACTTCTCTTTGTAAGTTACATTGCAAGCTACCTGAGAACAAAGATCCTGCTAATGTTATATGCTAAAGTAACTGAATTAAATATTTGTTGAATTATGGGGCTGGGGAGATGGCTCAGTGGAATAAGTGCTTCCCTGGCAAGCTCAAGGGCCTGAGTTCAATCCCCAGTTCCGCAAAAAAAAAAAAAAAAAAAAAAAAAAAAAAAAAAAAAAAAAAAAAAAAAAAAAAAAAAAAAAAAAAATATATATATATATATATATATATATATATATATATATATTTGTTGAATTAACTTGAATTTTAACTGTCTCTTGACTGTTTGAATTGTTTGATAAAATAAAAAAAATGGCTCTTTTAAAAGTTTTAAGGATAAGGCGTAGACCCCAGTGATACTGTTTTTCCTGACGAGGAAGGTTTTATTCCTTCCCTGCCAAAACTGTAATAATTAATGTAACACAACTTTTACTAATGGCAGAGAATCTCTGCTCTGGTAACTACAGTAAAGTTGGATTCTCTGAGTTCACCAATAGCTTGAAACTTTCCTGATAAAAAGACTGGCCAAGTTAGTGTGGGTGGCATCTGGCTAGAATCATTTATGTCTAATCTTGGGCAGCAGGGGTGTCTAATGGTCCCAGTTTTATTCAATCTGTTTTATGCAGCCAAGCTTGACTATTCAACAGGAGTCCTCAGGGTTGATATTATGATATATTTTGATTCCCTGAAAGATTTTTCCACTTCAATAACTTGCAATCCTCCTCAAAAGTCCTTCAGGCAGTTCATGAACTATTTCCTCCTGATGACAACATACTTAAAATGACCTAAAAGGGATATCAGAAAACTTTGTAGGTTTATACAAGCAATTGTGCATAAGCTAGAGAGCTTTTAATGTTTGCTAGGTTTTGTTAAAATATTCTAAACCAGGTCAATATAAAAATTTTCAAAGACATTGCTCATATTTTCTTCCTGTGTCAGTTTATTAATGAAAACCAAGTGGATAATGACATTGATAGTGACAAGAGTATATTTTATGGGTAACAGTATTTATCAATAGCTATTATATTTTATGAAAAGTTAAAGAAAATTTTGTTTTCCTGAATGTAGAAATTAGGAGTATTATTCATCAACTTTATACTGGATTTGACTGAATTTATAATTTCTCCCCAAAAGCTATGGAGATCTGCTATTGATCAAGATTAGGATGGATGGTATGGTCATCTAATCTCATGTACTCAAACTGGATGATATATGAAATTTATTTAGACAAATCCTCTTATTTCACATATCTAATTGATTGATTGAATCAATGTCATATTATTAATTAATTTCAGAAACTAAATCACACTACTACGGGATCTTCAGTAAGGCCCTAGTGTCATTATTCTAATTGGAGAATCATCATGGCCCACTTTGAAAACAGTCCCTCATCACTTAACACACTTCACAGTCCTGTGAAATTCTCCATCTGAAGCATACTGCCTTGTACCTTGTGTCCGTCATGAATGGATTACAACATACTATGTTGCTTTTAATGTTGAACCCTAAAATAAAGATTCTGGTGTGGTTGTTTCTTCATGAATCCTGCTTCTGTTGCAAGATATGTGCTGCATATCTGCACATCCTTTGAGGACCCCACTAGGATGAAGAAGTAAAGATAGTAGATAAGAGCCAAGGAGGAACAAACAGCTCCTGCTTGTTTGTGGGCTTGGATTCAGATGGCCCCACCTTGTTGAAGGACAAATGACTGCCACATCCATCAACTTCTTGCCTGCAGCCATTTTTCTGTTTTAATTATTTTTTATTTTAAACAAAATATAAAAATAGTAGACAAAATATTGAAACAATACACAGTTTTCAAAAAGAAACCCACAAGACGATTGGCATACAACACTGGTGTTTATGGAATAATTTTCGTTAAACTTTTAGCCTGCAACCTCTTAAGAAACTCGGATTCAGAACCACAGAACTGAACCACTAGAAGATTCTAGTAGTATCTTGAAATGATTTGAGATGTTAGATTTTGTGTTTTTAACAGATAATTCTGGGTAGTTATTGACTATGTAGCAAAATATAATAATTACAAAGAGACAGATGTTTTCTCAGAATACTGGAACAATTATGAAATACAGAATCTCATAGTAGCTAATTAGGTATGAGAAAATTAAAGAGGGAGGAATTATAACTTGTAACAGACAAACTGTGGTTAAGTTTATAGATGTGAGAATCTCCAAGTATGTATAATCATATGCATAAGGGGAAGTTTCTCTTTCAAATAAAGACTTTTATAGCTTTCAATTCCCAATGGCATCTATAATATCCTGCACATGGAGTCCCTGGTCTGTGGCTCTCTCATAGTATTACAGGCTGGGATCACTGAATGCAGAGTAAATTTCTTATCACTTTAGAAACTTTCCATATGCCTTAAGCAGCAGACATTCAGCAAATAGTTGTGCTCTGAGTGATTATGTAGTTTTCCATCTTAGTGTATAAATATACACAATACTCTTAGTGTATTGTGAAATCAGTGAAAGCTACCTACTTCCAGTGGTTGCTGCATTCTCAGGAATTCCTCCATCCTTGTCCCAGTTCTTAGGGATTCAGTGATGTTCGGTTCATGACTAAGGATGATCAGGAGCTGACTAGTCAATTTAATGTATCTTTGGTTTTTGTAGCGTGAAACAGTCAAAAACTTAGGTGGTGAAGTGGCTTTTCAGTAGGAATAAAATTCCTAGACATGTTGTAGAATATTTTCTATGCTTAATGCCAGTAAGGAATAATAAACATGGGTATTTATTGCTATTCTTTGGCACTCAGCAGAGCAAGAAAGCAATCACCCCCAAATTAAAAAGAAAGTCTTTAAGTCCTATGCAGCTTCAGCTGTGAATCGTTTCTGTCACAACTTTAGAGCTGAGCTATCACACTTAGTAAGGTCCTGGCTGTGCATCTTAAATAGTTAATTATAATCTCATGTGTTCTTTCTGGGAAGCTATGTCCATTCACAAAATTAGTTTTCTTTTGATTGAGGCAAGTTGATGAATCTCAGCTCACCTGTTTTTCCTAAAAATCCGTGTGCTGTGGCCCCATACAACGGGGTCAGGTGCGCTTAAGAACTAGGTGGCGCTGCATCTACTTCTGCACCAAAGGAAGGTGAGAAGTCCCTGCTTCTGTCTTGATGGTCCACGTTCTCCTTTGGTTCTGTGCTGGTATTTTACAGACCCTTTAAATTCAACAAAGATTCATTTTTATCTACAAGTCACTTCTAGGAACTTTCCTTTTGGTAACACTCTTTTCTGAGTTCTGTTATTTCCAACATATAGGAATATTTCACTTTAATTTGGGGGGCACTTGTTTGGGAGGTGAGAGGCAGCTATTGGAAGATCTGAATATTGCCACTTGGAGAAACAAATATGGCCAATTAATTCTGGTAATTCTCAAAGGGAAAATAGTTTATAACATGAAAGACATAGATAAAATAAATTGATTTTTCAATCCTGGAGGTACTTTTCTTTATCTTAAGAAGATACACGTAATTCTATTTTCTGAAGATGCTAGTTAATAGAAAGTGATTTTTAAAAAATAAAAAGATGAAAGCAGACACATGTGTTTAAACCATTTAAATAATTTATAGCCTTCTGACAATGCATTGTAATACAGGCCAGACACAGTGTGGTAATTAAACTGCTCATTAACTGTCTGTTAATGCACACCCACATGTCTCTGACTCTTACCGACCATTCATGGTTCTGCTCATTAGAAGGAGAGCAAATGATCTATTCTCAAGCTCCTTTCACTCACTGAGCATTTTGGTATCACATAAACCCTAGTACTTATCTTCTAGGTTGTAGAGCAGACATAGTCTAGCTTTTCCGTAACTGATGATGGGGGGTGATGAAGGAAGAGATGAATGGCTCAATTAAACCACTGCAGTAAAACAGTCTTTAAAACCCTAGAAGTAGTTTAAATAATTTTGTGATGATAATCATCCCCCCACCTTGTTATAGCTTTATTCGTTAGTATCATTTTATAGTTCATGCAGAAGATGAATTGCATCCCCCTGAAAATTTTATATGTTTGTGCCTTAGCCATCAAAGTGACTGTATTGAATATATAAAGATTTTTGGAGATAATAAAGGTTAAATTAGTTTAAATAGTGGAGGACCCTTATTTGACAGAAGTGGGATTTCTGTTCATATAAGGAAAGACACCAAAAATCAACTTGTCTCTGTCTCTGTTTCTGTCTCACTGTCAGTCTCTGTCTCTCTGTCTCCCTGTCTGTCTCTGTCTCTATCTCTGTCTCTGTTTCTCTGTCTCTCTCTGTCCCTGTCTGTCTGTCTGTCTCTCTCTTTCTTTCTCTCTCCCCCTCTCTGACTTTATATCACTCAAGAAAACTATGGAGAAGATAGCACCATACAATCTTGGAAACGTCCCCATCCTACAAGTGTAAGAAAATATGGATCTCCATTGTTTAAGGCATCCAATCTGGTACTTTTGTTTATGGCAGCACCTAAAGCCTAACATAATCATTAAAATATTAATAAAAATAGAGACTAGGTGTGGTGGTGTAAGCCTATAATTCCAGCACTTGGGAGGCTGAAAACAGAAAGATCACTGCAAGTCTAATCTGTTTAGTGAGATCCTGTAGACTCTACACTAAATACATGTATTAATTAATTAATAAAAACAAACATTTCTCTTCAGGTGATAATAAAATTCCCAATTATTTGAGATGTTCATACTACATAACTCCTAGAGGAGAAAGAAAAGGAAAGCACTTCTTGAAATGAAATATTTTCCTTTACAATTTTGCCTCCTACAGTTCTATGAAAATGGTTCACACAGATAAGAAATGGAATCTCATCACCAGCTGGATTGCATGTTAATTTTCACCTGATTTGTGGACACTTAACTATTTGGTCTGTGAATAGTCACTTCCTTGGCAGGCACTAGCTCCTCTGTTGGTGGCATACAAACATTTGATTTAAATTTTATGCTCTATAAAACCCATACTACTCATGTTAGTGATATACTGATAGTCTTAATGTTCAGTCAGTTTTATCCCTTTTACTGTATTCCAACTAAGCATGAACTGGTGATATGCAAACCGACTTCCTTCCACTCCTATCTACAGTCCCGGCTTTAGTCTTGAAAATCCTGATGTGCCAGAGTCCTTATTTTGCTCAGCTTTTATTCAAAGATATTTTGAAATGGTAATATTACTTGTAAAGAGTTTTCCCTTCCACTGGGACTAGTAATCGCGTTTCGTATTGTTTCTGAAGTGTAACATGGGAAAGAGGTAATATATCTTTCAAGTTGAATGCTTTCATTGTCACTGGTTTTCATGCTTCACACAGGCTTTGACGTATTTGAGTATGGCTTGTGGTGACATTGTGAAAGCTGGGAGCCAGGTTCATCAACACTCTTGCCTTCCCCCACCCCTTTGAACAAAAATCGTGAAACTTAACGGATGATGAGTAGCTGAGCAATTTCATTCTTTCTAAATTCTTCCTGAACCACGTACTTTGTATGTATTGATTTCCTTTGCCATTGTTAGTGCAGCGGATTGAGTCGTTGGTGTGTGTTCTCTTTCAGAGATCAATATGTGAGTTCTGCCATAGCATGACTTAAATTTCAGCAGAGTGTCCAGTGATCCAAGCTGAACAAGCGATGGTACATCAAAATAGCCTGGGGAAGGCTGTATCAATTTATGAAACAACGTGAAGGCCACACCAGTGGGATGAAATTATCATCCAACTTTACATGTGATCAAGAAAGATCTTAAAAATAGTAACAACTTTATAATAATGAATGCATAGGACAAACTTACCATAACATGATGTGCAACTTTCATATTAGACCATAATCATAGTGCTGCAATGAGATTACTTTTAAGCAACATATGTAGATCCATGTATTGCCTTTTTCTTGCAATTATTCAATCATATTAAGTGTGTCAGTTAATGAGTTTTGCTGAATTTCTGCACACACTCTGCTGTAATCCAGTCCACCCTTCTGACTCTTGCCTTGTGTTCCCATTTCTCCCACCATTGTGATTTTCTCCCTCTTCCCTAATGATCTTTTAGTTTTTTTTTTACTTTCCATTTTCTAACTAATCTTGCTATCTTGATTAACATGATAACCCCCAGCGCTATGCATTTTCTTGCAGAATACATTCTGCTATGTATGTACATCATATTTTTTTTTAAAGCTGGAAACTCTGAAGCTACTAAATGAAGACAATTCAAGGTATTGTTACCAGCAATGATTTCCTGAACAGGACTCCAATCACTCAGGAAATGAAAGCAAGGGCACATCAATAGGATTACATTAAATTTAAAACTTCTGTACAGCAAAGAGAAAAACCAACAGAATGATGAGACTGCCTCCAGAATGAGAAAGATCTTTAGCGGCTGAAAGAGGATTAGTTTCCAGAATATACAAAGAATTTTAAAACGTTAGTAGCAAAAGAACACATAACCTTACCAATAAATTTACAAATGGTATGAACAAATGCTTCTCAAAAGAAATGGCCAATGAAAAATATTCCACACCTCTAGCCATTAGAGAAATTCAAATTACAAAGTTATTGAGATTCCATTTCACCCAGTGAGAATAGATATTATCAAAAACAACAAATGCAGGCCAAGGTGAGGAGAAAAAACCCTTTGCACTGTGGTATAGGAATGTTAATTAGTGCAGTCACCATGGAAAGCACTACAAAAGTTCTTTGAACAACTAAAAGTAGACCTGCTACGTTATTCAGCTATAACATTCCTGGAAATATACTCAGAATAAATGAAGTCAGCATACAAGAGATATCTAGATACTCATGTTTATTTTGATGCTCTTTATGATATCTAAGATATAAAGTACATACCTATTGTAGGTGTTGATCATAAACATATATATATCCTGTAAGTGTATATGTTCATAAGTTACAAAGTTTCAATACATATACACCAAATCACAGTATCACCAAATTAGGCCTTAGTGAATCCATTACCTTGATTTTGTCATCTCTTTGTAGTGAGAATATTTGTTTTCCTCCCTTTTAGCTATTTTTAACACACATAACATTTTTATTAACTCTGGTCATTGCGGTGCTGCATTAACACCAGAAGTTATTTCTTCTACCTAAGTCTAACTTTTCATCAATTGATTGACATCATCCTGTTCTCTATTCACCCTACCCTAAATAGGAACCACCATTGCGGCTTATTATTTCTATGCGTTCGAATATTTCTGTTAATTTCTACAAAAAAGAATATAAAAAACTCATATGATATTTCTCCTCTGTACATGGGATATAATGTCCATTTTACTATTGCTATTTTAATATCATCAAAAGTATTAATAAAATAAATGCATTAATTTGTCTTTAATTATGTATGTGTATATATATATATATATATATAAATTAGAATGTCTTGAAAAGTAATCACATTGTATATTAATTTTTTTCCCTTCCTTTTTTTTTTGGCAGAACTGGGGATTGAACTCAGTCCCTTGCACTTGACAGGGAAGCACTTATTCCACTGAGCCGTCTCCCCAGCCACTGTATATTAATTTTTACAAGTACTTGTAATGTATACTTTATTAGGTTCTTAGGATGTATAATTGTTTCAAATGATTAAAATCCACCTATACTAGTCCTTTAAGAATCACAAACTGAAATGTCACACTCTTTTTACATAACCAAATTATTGGCTTAAAATATGATAACTGCCATATCATTTGTATTTCCTCTGGATTTCTTTGACCAATATCAGCACTTTCATATTATAAAAATAGGCCTATGTCATACTTAGTTTATATATTGCTTCATCCCATAATTTCTTCTAGAATTCTTTGTTCATTTATTTACTGTTACAAGAACGCAAGAATTGTAATTATTTAGATCCATGATCATACTGAAAAATACTGTAAAACATATTTAAAAGAATAGGCCAATGGAAAATTTATTTTGTAGGTATTATTTTAGTGTAAAAGCATAATCGTAATTTATTTGTTTATTTGTTTATTTATTTATTAATTATATTTTTTGGTGGAACTGAGGATTAAACTCAGGCTCTTGTGTTTGCCAGGGAAGCACTTATTCCACTGAGCTGTCTCCCCAGCCCTCATAATCTTAATTTAGATTCAGTGCATGTTGATGATGTTTGAAAGTAGTAAAAATCTTCTGATTTTGTTATTTCCATTATACTAAAAAGTCTTTTTCAAATTTTTTATAAATGATTTTAGTTTCTTCAAGTAGTTGAAAGCAGTATATTTGTGCTTTTTTTTTTCTCCTCTTCTTCCTCCTCCTGGTGGACTACACTATACTGTATTTTGCCCTCATTAGTGACTGCTGATTACATAAAATAATGACTTTCATTTTAATAGATTTCTGCAGGCATAGAAAAACACTTCAATTCTTCCCTCCATGAGTGCTCTCATTTTTAGTTTTGTTGAAAGATAGTCTCTCAAATCTCTTATCAAAGAACAGAATTTCTTTTTGTGGAACAGGGGATTGAATTCAAACCCTTGTGCTTGCCAGGGAAGCACTTATTCTACCAATTGCTTATTCTTGGGGCCATCTCATAGGCCCCAAGAAATTTCTGACATAAATACACTGACATTTATTTTTTCTATGAACAAACGAGTTACTGATAATGTACTAATTTTCTAGAATTATGGTACTGTTAGATATGTACCATAATAGCTTTATTTGTAAAATTATATGTAATACTTAACAAGATGTATATATGAATCATGCATATGCATTTCCACAAATAAGAAGACTATGTACACTGAAATATAATTATTTTCATGTGAATGTGTGTGCACATACATATGCATATATGTCTACATATATTTTGATTCTGTGTACATATTTTTAATTAAGCTAGAAGTATTGAGTTTATATAGAGAGTTTTGTACAATTTTGGACAATATTCAATTTTTCATGAATATAATTCTAATGATAATAATATTGTATTTTGTGTATTGAAATTCTCTGACTACTTTCAATTCAAGCAGCTTTGTTTTTAAAGCTACAAAGAATAAAATGCCATTTTATAATAAAATTCAAAATATATTTAATCAAAAATTTATTTCTATATTTTTATTTGAATGTGTTTTATTTTATCTGAATGTTAGTTGAAGGTACTTGGGTAAGATATGGAAAAATAAAAAAAAATGCATGAAATCATCAAAATTTCACATGTGTGGCATACTATTTATCTAGACAATAGGATATACTTGAGGCTTCTGTCAGTAAATGGGTGCAGCTTAAGAGCACACTGTTAAGTGAAATAAGTCAGACCTACATGTGCAAGCATCATATTGTCTCTTTAGTGTGAGAACCTCAAAGGGAAAAATAGAATCTGAAGGGTGCAACAGATGCTGGGCAAAGTAAATGAATGTATTCAAAAGGAAAGTTCCTGAGTTGAGAAGGACAGGAGAGGGAATGGGGAAAAGGTTGTGTATATAAGCAAAATGGTTTGGACAACTGTACTGTGTATTTCTGCTAATCTATGGAAAAGAGCAGTTAATGCTTAATTAGTTTTGTCTCGTTTTTTTAATTGCTTTTTCTTTTACTCTTACTAATTTCTTTTATATTTGTTTCTTTTTTTTTTTTCTTTCTTCTTCCAATTTTACATGCATATATGTGGTAATGTGAATAAGGAACTGGAAGACAACACTATGCATTACAACAAATACTGTGAAATTCATATTATTTTGCTAAGTGAAATTCCCTATCACTTATAATTTTCTGTGTTAATACTTTTTTTTTACTCTCTTTAAATGATTAAAGTAGGGCTGATGAGATAGCTCAGTCAACTAAGCACCTGTTTTGTCATGCTCATGGACCAGGGTTCTATACCCCTCCTACATGCCATGCCCATCTGGCACCTAGGGCTCGCTGTGCCACAACCAAGTCTAGAAGGGGTGGCACATGTGTATAATCCCAGCTCTGCGGAGGCTGAAAACAGTAGTATCACTATGAGCCTGAGCTGCATAGTGAGACCCTATACCAAAGAAATAAAATAAAATACATTAACTAAAATAAAAATAAAATGTGTGAAATCAGGTAATTTCTAGATTCTGCTTCTTACTGTATATATTTTCTAAATAATATATTATGAAAATATAGTCAAAGATAACTCAGAAATTTAAACAGATAAGAAGTAATGTCATGAAAAGTTACTAGAAGATATATTCTCTTACTTAATAAGCATCCAATAAGCAGCATTGGTTTCATTTTCTCCTCATTATTCATATAGTATATATATGAAAACTAAAATCCTGAACTTGATCTAAACATGGTTTCCTATGTAGTCCTGATTCTTGAGGTGGTTCTCTTGAGTTATCATGTTCAATATACAGAAAACCAGTCTCAGAAAACAAAGCAAAATACGAAATAACCTCTCAGTTATTTTGAGCTTCAAACTTCAGGAATGCAAAAGCCCAAAACTACCGTTTTTTCAGTAGTTGTTGCTATTTTTTTTCTGTATTTTAGGGAAGGGTCTACAGGGTGTGCAGCTTCTCACTAATAAATTATACTCCTCGTAATTCTCCTGTTTACAATCTCCCAAGTGCTGGGATTACAGGTGTGCATCACCACGCACAGTCTCAGAGTGCATGGTGGGGCTGGCATGGCAGCCCATGGATTGAAACCCTGACCCCTGCACCTGCTTGCAGGTGCTTTAATCCACTGAGCTACTTGGCTGGCCCTGGTGTTATTGATTAGCAACCTAATACACTATGTAGATTGTCCTTTAGTCATCACAGTAATTTCCTCTCAGTTCCTTAGAATCTAATATTTGCCCTTTCAGGGTTACCTGTGCTGTAACTGTTAATATGGGAACTATAAATTTTAAATTCAAAGTACTTATGATTAGAAGCAGCTCTATTTAATGGTATCCACTTAGTGCATCAGAGGCTGTCTGTGGCACTGAGAAGCACCCTTCTGAGTGTGACTGAGCGGCCAGAGAGTTCGGAGCATGGATGCTATGTGTGGCTCCTTGCTCCATCCTTGCTCCATTTTACAGCCACCATGAACTATGTGTCTTCACCTCACTATGCCCTGCTACCATGATGTTCTTGCTTTAAGGTTTATCATCATATACCACGTTCCCTGAAGTCATGCTAGGCAGGCACTTACTCTACTGAGCTATCGCACTGGCCCCTGAAGTCATAAACTAAATTAAACCTTTAAGTTGTTGATAAGCCTATACTATAAAAGCTAATTCAAAAACATGGCACCAGAAAAGTAGGTTTTGCTGTGAGTGCCCTGGTTCTTGCCTGAAAATGTTTGAATTTTGTTTGTAGGAGGGGTGTGGAAAGGTTTAAAGAGGTGGGCTAGAGACGCCTTAAAATAGAATAAGCAGAACTGATGAGTGATTCTGGTTGGCATTCAGAGGATGAGAATGCTGACTGGAATGCGGACAGTAAGAGCCAGACCGAGCTGGTTAAGACAAAGATTACATTAGCAGTTGGGCGAGAGGCCATGTGTGTTACACACTGGCTGAGATAAAGGGCAATAGAATGGCTAATGTGATGGAGGAAGTTTTAGGACAGCCCAGCATTCAATCTGGGGGATATGTGCTGATTACTGCTTTTAGCCAGAATGAGTGAAAAATCATGGATTAAAAAAAATTAAATTTGGATGTTGAGAAACCACTGCATATTAAAGATCAAAAAAAATTATGTGAGTACTGAAGATATTAGGGCCATGAACAAGTACTTTGTACAGGGACAAGAAGACAGCTTGAGGACATCTTGGGAATCAGTTGCTCTCCACCCATAGATGGCTCAAAGGTGCAAAAAGGTAAAGCTTTCATTTGAGAACAGAGCTCTTCATCTTCCTGGTTAAGAAGATTCTCCTATGAAACTGATGCCCCAGAATTCATTTTGCTCTGCTGCTCCTGGTGCTGCTCCTGGAATTGTTGCGATCTGGGGAATGGGCTTACTTCATTTTTCAGTTATATGCCAGGCAGTTGTATTAGTTAGATGGAATTATGATCTTGTATTATGTACAGATTAATTATAATTGAGGGAGTTGATTTGGGTTATCAGGTTGACAAGGGTTGAGAAGTGACCATTGAACTTGGTTGCATTGACTTGCTTGGGTTGAGAGCTAAGGAGGATATTGTTCTAGAACACTCCTGGCATAGCTAGGAGTGTGCTAGAGGGAAGACCGTGGAGTCTGCATCTGCTCCTTCACTTGCCATCTGGCACTGTTCTCTTACTCTATTTTCTAGCTACCATGAACTAAGTATGCTCCTCTATGCATTTCCCTTTGTGACACTCCTGCCATGGAGCCTGCTGACCCCAAAACCATTAACTAAATTAATCCCTCTTTCTTCAAGGTGCTGGAGTTGGATATTGTGTATCAGCAATGGGAAATCTGAATAATTTCCAGAAGGCTATAGTTCTTCAAATGTGTCAGGCAATAAATCTGTACCTGTTTCTCTGAATCTCTTTTCTTTGCCTTTTAGACAATCTAGGAATTAAATTAAATCTTAATTATAAAATGTGAACTGCTGAAAGCCAGATCTTCTTTTAACTGTGTTTAAGATAGTACCTAGGGCCAGGGAGATAGCTCAGTAGAATAAGTGCTTGCTTGGCAAGTGTAGGGTCCTCAGTTCAATCCCTGGCACTGCAAAAAAAAAAAAAAAAAAAAAAAAAAAAAAAAAAAAAAAAAAAAAAAAAAAAAAAAAAAAAAAAAAAAAAAAAAAAAAAAAAAAAAAAAAAAAAAAAA
>PVKA01003675.1:59794-84754 GCA_004027165.1 Ctenomys sociabilis | reverse complement strand
GAAACGCTTTGGCCAGGAAGAAATTAAAGCCAGTCTCTTAATGCTATGGACAATCTCTTAATGCTTACCATTCAATATCTAATGTACTTTTATTGAGGACTTATTATGATCAAAATATATAATAATTCAAAACTTTTAAACTTACACTGTGAGCAATATGGCTGGTTTAAAGATGAGTCACACAGAAATGTAGTAATGTGCTTACAATTCAGTTGATGGGTTTCATGAGAGGACTAATGCAAAACACCCCTGCCATACAGTCACAATAGCATCAGCCACCATATTCAAAGGTGAAAGCAGCATAAATGGCTACTGATAACAAACGGATAAACAAAATATAGTATATGCACTCGGTAAAATAGTATTGAGAGTAAACTCTAAAAGAATACAACTATTCCGTATGCTACAGCTGGGCTATGCTGTGAAAATGTCATGATACATAAAGTCAGCCAGATTCATAAAGATAATTACCATACCCTTCTACTTAAATAATTAAATTCACAGATAAAGAGTTGTGGTTAGCAGGAGCCACTTGAAAATGGTTCTTAGTAGATTAAATGCTGCAACTGTTTTGATCTAATGCACTCAAGAAAGAAAATAAAATAAACTATTCTTGCAAAAAAAAATAAATAAATAAAGACTCTCTGTGCCGCGAATGAGTACCATGTGTTTCTATAGAGTCAAGGAAAGCTGAATCTAGAAAAATGGTTTTCTGAAACTGAGTAAGACTGTGCTGCAAGAAGTAGAAGTACAGGAAGTTCATGCAAAGTGACGGTTATGTCACCAGTAGTAAAATGCACAAAGGCACTGTAATATTTTGAGCTCTCAAATAGTTCTTTGGTGGGAGATGCATGCTTGTAAGTGAAGAAAGGGAAGGAATTAGGCCTGGAAAAAATTATCTGGACCCATCCATGAGCTATGTTGGTGGCACCTTATATATTCTAGTGACAATGGTACTATTTAGTGTCTCACACACTCACAAAGCCTTATCTTTCACCTTGTACCCCACCAAAGAGAAAATCTAACTGATTTCTCCCTCCAAACAGCTTACATGGAGGAAATTTTGTTTCTTGTTTGTACAGGATGAAAGGTGTGTGAGTAACACTGCGGGAGAGTCTATGGGACTCTCCAGACTAACTCATAGCGAGTGACTCCACTGTTCCGGAATCACTTGGATAAATTGTTCTTGGAGGCTTCAACAGACTGCAAGGTGCTGCGCTTCCCAGTGGCCACTATATTTTATGGAAACCCAAAACAAATCACTCACATGAATGACATTCTGAGAGCTTGACCAAATGTGAAGAGAGATATAACCTGTGTTTGTCAGCTTTCAGTTGCTTCATTCTCCAACTCTTCCAGATCCAGACACTATGGTGCAACCTCATGAGAGACCCCACCCTAAACTGTCCGGCCAAAAATTATCCCAAATTCTGACCCAAGGAAATGATCTTGGACAATAAGAAGATAGTGAAGATACTCAGTTTTGATGTTACTTACTATGTGGAGACAGCTAATCTGAAAAATACAGATATTGGCATATGAAGTGAAGGACTCATTATTTTACAAGCATGCTCTACTTTTCACCCCTATTTACTAACCACGATATTTATTAAAAATACAGAAGACATAAAGCCAGGCATTGTGTTTTATATCAATCTTTGGTGTTTTCCGAATCCAGGACTATGCTTTAAAGTAGGTTATTAAGGCTGCTTGAAAATAACTATATATCTACACGGAATAGAAGAAACAGTTTGTGGAAATCATTGGCCTTCACCTGTACACTAGAACTAGCAGTCATGAATTTATCTTTCTTCTCACTCATTTACACAAGTATATGTTTTAAATATTTTGATAAAATGTAAGATGATTTGGAATATTTTACTTAGTATCTAAGATAATTAATTTTTATAACTACCCAAAATACTCAGTGTGAAGTGGGCTGAGAATTTGGGGGGTTCTTTCCTATATATATAGTCAGAACTTTTATAACTATGTAAACCAGACAGACTTTACCTTCAATAACAACTCTTTTGAATTTTGAAAGTTGTCCAGGAAAATACTGGCTAAACTGACAGACAAGCTTCCCACTTTAGGAGCACGCATACTGCAAAACGAATACAGGAATTGCATCTATATTCTAGAGCATCATTTTCCTTTCCATTACATAAATGACAATTAAGCTGACTTCTAGCAAATACGCGCCTCCTCATATCGATCTCTGCAAAATCTTTGAAGCAGAAAGTGTCCTCCCATTTAGATTTAAAAAGCTCTCTTGGACTTTGAAGACATCTCACAATATAACCATAAAATAATAAATGCATTTAGCAGAATCAGATTTAAAACTTACTAGTCTGGGTTGTACTAAAAGTTGTGCTTTCCCATTTTTAGGGGAATTCCAAGAGTAGTTAAGCACCAGCACAATAAGGAAGATGTCCTTTCCTCTCATACACACATCTTATTTTTATTTTATTTTATTTTTTTAATTTTTAATTTTGGTCCTCTTGGTGGTACCAGGGATTGAGCTTAGGAGTTGTGCTTGTCAAGCAGGCCCTTATTCCACTGAGCTATCTTCCTTGCTCAATAATTTTATAAGTTTTTTTTTTTTTAATCTGGCTGTCTCAGGCTGCCCTGGAACAGGGCTGATGTGACATGTGGTGCCAGGAATCAAACTGTGATCCTTGCACTAGCCTAAGCTGGAGCTTTATACTGTTGAGCTATCACCCCAGCCCAACTTTGAAAAAAAAAGCTGAGCAAAGACAAACAGATTCTAGAGATCTTAAACATTTTGTTTACAAATTTCAAGTTTTGTTTCAAGGTCTCAAATACTACTATGTCATGTCGTGAATTAATCCATTGGGGTCGGCTTAGAAAAACTACACTTGAGATGAAATCAGTTTAAAAAAGAGATGAGAGAATATAATGAAAGCCAGTTACATCAAATTTGTCTAAACTGGTTATTTGGTTCTGCAAGAAAAACAGGCAGTGTCAGACTCTAACATTTGGAAGGGCACTATTCTTCCCAGAAGGCTACGGGACAGCTATGGAGGCCAGCCAGTGTGTATGACTCAGCCTTTCTCTGAAAGACTTCACTGCTTTAGAAAGTCAAGGAAGAAAACATTGTTAAGAAAAAAAATCTTACTAGAATAAAAATTTTTCTTTCTAATTTCTCTTATATTAGAAGTTTATTTTTTAATTGTAGTAAAAAAATTATCAGATTTTGATAATAGTAGGTTATTTACAGAACTGGCAATGTCAGAAGTTGTTGAATTGAGGCTTTTAAAGCTCAGCATATTGCTTTACTTTTTATACAACGTGTTTATACTTTTCTGATGCATGGTTAAGATCAAGTTAAAGCAAGACGTATATAACTAAACATGTATCTTTTGTGTCTGACAAAGTCAGTCAAACCCCCTCAAATTCAGTCAAATTACCCTAATACCATGTACTGTAGTTTGTAGATCCTTTGTCAGTGTCAGCCAACTGGATGAGTCATGGCCATTGCTTGACTAATTTGTTCTCTGTGAAATCCTGAGAGAATGTTTTCTCTCTAGGTGACTCTCCTTAGGCACACTCTGCGTCATCAATCACTTTCTTCTATGTGTCCAGAACAGAAAATTTGTACTATATTGGATTATTTTGCCAAATTCACACACCTACAATGTTTAAATGGCAATGGAACACCCACCTCTGACCAAACTAAACAAGAGGGATATAAATGAAATTTCATTTTGCAGTGAAAAAAAAATGTCTATATATACAAAATAGGATAGATATACAGCTACTTTCTCTTAGTTCAATGAGAAGATTTAGACTAATAGTGTTTAGACAAGATATCATGTCTGCATCTTATACTCTGAATAAATACTATGAAGGCAACAATATGCAACATATTCATTATTATAACTGTCCTACTAACCTGTTTTCAAACTGTCTCATTGCTATTTCTTTCTCAATAAAATTAATTAAAAATTATCTGATTGAACTTGTGTTTCTTGGGTTGTTGAATAGCCTCCCATGTATGCTTGAAGTTTCTGTGATGTCTGTCTTTATTAATAACCTGTTTTTTTAGATTATCTCTTTCCTCATTATTCCCTATTTTTTTCCAAATTAAGTCAAATAAAATAAATTCAAGGATGAGTAAGTGAGGAAATCTTGGAGCATGACCAATGAAAATCTTCTATGGTCTTTAAAGCAGATAAGCCCATTAAGTTATTACTTGAACCAAGGAAAGCTTGGCCTGTCCTATTGGACCTTTTCTGAGAAGGCTATATTCTGTCTACTCTGCAGAAGTTTAAAATCAGGATGGTATTATGGAGATGATGAATACATTTCAAAAAACATAATCTGACAGAAATGTACTCAAAAGTTGAACTAGATTGTAGAAGAGGACATCAATGGGATCAAGTCTTGGTGATTTTCATTATTTTATAGGCATTACCTTTACTACTAATGTAAAATAGAAAGTATTAATGATAATATTTGAAATAATTTAGGTGTTTAAGGGGTATAAGAATTTCTTAAACTTCAAAATAGCACTATATGTTATTTATACGTGAATGATGATTCATGTATCATTTCTGTAAGCTAACTATTCACATTCGAAAACTAGAAGGAATAAAAATTATTGTGAGACATTGATAGCTGAAGGGAGATAGCTCAGCAACATAAGCCCCTGCCTAGCAAGTATAAGGTCCTCAGTTCAATCCCTGGTAAATCCTCTTGAGTTTCTTAAAGTAAGATTCACTGAACGTGTTACAAATATGTCTTTTGTGGTAAAACTCAAGATCCAATACTTTAAAAGGTTAGTAAATTTATTGCTCTTCTTTTATGTCTTTGTTACATTCATCTCAGCATGTAATCAATGAAATATTGTTATGGGTGCTTAAAGAAAACCTATCAATATCATTCACAGATGAGTCCTGATGTGTACTATTAAAAGCAACTTTGTTTGCAAATAAGATTTATTTCAGATTGTTAATACATAAGGCAACATGTAAAATGTCTCAACTTTCTCTTTCCAGAATGGGATAAGCAGTTCAATAATTTTAAATTTATAAATGAATCATAGCATTTCAGCACTTTCAGGAGAGTCCCTTGGCTGGGATCACAGTGTCCCAGGACAGAGCTCATCTTCTGTTCTCTGAAATATGGCCCTGGAGATGAGCAAGATGGTAGCCTATGAGGAGTTCTCGGGAGAGAACTCTATCCCTTATCTTCAAATATTGACATCACTTGGAATTACTGACAATTGCTTTTGTACTTACACAATGGAATTACTGTAAGGAGTGTTATCTTGGGAATTTTAAAATAAAAGGGTTTTACTTCAAAATCTTCATGAATTTTATTATGTATTATTATGGAATTATTTCTGAATTATCTAGAGAAATTTGAAACTATTTCTGAACCACCCAGGGAAACACAAAAGACACCCTATGGGACTAATTTTACAAATCAATTTTATTCTTCAGAAGCTGAGGGGCCTGGGGGTGGGAAGAAATTTGAAGCTGTAGTCACATAAGTAATTTCAGTATAAGAAGTAGGGCACCTAAAAACTGTTATGTTTTTAAAAACTAAAAGTCATTCATTGCCACAACAAAATGTTCTATGAATAAAACTCGCATTGGAAAATAACAATGTCTTGATTGCATTCATCTCCCTACCAGGGATTTATAACTGTGATATAAATATTTCATTGAATTTTTAATAAAACCTTAATGTGTGTGATATACACAGAGTACACCACTATTTGAAAGCCTTGATATATGGAAACTCCAGCAGATTTGAGGTGGATCAATAAATTTCATGACTTTGTGTTAGAAGGGCTTAGTATCATCTTGTCATTTACCATCCATTTCTCAAAAGAAAATAACTACAATTAGAGTCCTGGACTGTGGTTTTGGTAAGAAACCAAATATTTCCCAGATGCATCACAGAGGCTGTCTGGGCTAGTGGTTACCCAATATGTCTGCTGCCTGAAAATTCTGTTTGTATTTCATTTCGCTCAGATTAAATCAGGGTAGTGGAATACAGCATACCCTTTTGGAATGTCATAAAACAAGATGGCAAATAGAGCCAGAAAATTACTCTAGCAGGAATCAGAATTTGTGTAGTTGTTCAAAATTACACAGTGTATAGATTGAAAGCTACAATGTGTCTTGATCCCATGAGTTGAAATTGTCTTAATTATGGCACATGGGAAATAAAAATCGTACTATTTTCTATAACTTCTGCTGGTGGCTTGTGTGAAGTTTAATGTATTCCTCTATAAAATAAGTTTGACTTTATTATTTCTAAGTTGTTCTTTTCAGTCCAAGATGCTTTTCCACCAGAGTTTGTCCAGCAAACCAATGGACAAAATTTAAATCAGAGCAGGCTTGAAACAGAAAGCTGTGAATCACCTGTTAAATCATATTTCTTCTTTCCTTTTGGTTGAAAGGGACTAACTGCACAAATTCAGAGTCAAGGCAAGTGAAGTGTGATATACTAAACAGTAACATCCACATTTTCCTTGTCCAGTGTTAGATATTACAGAATTCATGATCTAACAGCTTTTGTAGTAAATCCAGATAATGTTTTAATGAGGTTCTAAGAACTTATATGTGATGCACTGTACTCTGTAATGGAGTGACATTCCAGAGCATTTTATGGGAGAGTATAAATTAAGTACATGCTTCGTTTATTTTGACCTAAATCTCCTAATGTGCTTTGTGTGCTTGCCTGTGTATTCATCCTTAGTATTTGTAAAGTGTAATATGCTGATCGTAAATTTTCAGTAGCTAAACACCTATACTTTCAGTCATATGGCTTTCCCTTTGTGTATTGGGTATTAATTTTGAAAGGTTACCTTGAATGATACACAGTGAAAAAAAGTGCCTCAAGTATATTGGGTAGAATTGACTTAGCGTGCATATCCTATTGCTGCCACTCTGGAGATTAACCAATATCTATCATAAGATTTTGTGTATTTCCCTGAGGATTAAATGTGGGCTTGGCTCTTACTCAGTTTTTAATAGTGTATTTCTTAAGACCTTTAAACATTTATTTCAAATAAGTTTACTTTTCTATCATAAAATCTGGAAAATGACTGACATTTGAAAAAAGGGGAACTGCTAGGTGAAGATTAAAGCAATCAACAGGCTTAAATACTTTGATACTATCAATCCAATTTTAATCTTATATTATTTATTGAATTATGAAAAAGGTCAGTATAAGCTTTTCCTTGCTTTGATATTCTACTTAACTCTAGATTCCTTCTAATTTGTTATGAACTTGTTAATGTGAATACTGAAATGTTTTCCAGAGTTCTTGGGGGAGGGAGTAATATTTTCCCAGGAAAAATCATTTTGACCTTAATATTAATTATTCTTTTAAAGACTACAAGTCTTTTGAAAATAAATATCATGTTCAATTTTCCTTGGGACATCTTTAAAAAGATTGTGATAGCAGAATAGATGGTTGGTAAGATAGCCTCAATTAAATGGGAAAGTTGTAACTCTTTATATGCATGATTAAGCTTAGCATATGCTCTGGGATTTTGTCAGTATTCACAAGCATTGCATTAATTGAATGAGTGAGTAATCTTGATTCTCTTTGAAAGGCATGTGTCCTTGCCTATGTGCAAGAAATTGTCTTTGATTATTGATTTACATTGTTGATCGTACATTGCGAGAATGTTAGCAGAAAGACGGGGCTTGCATGAATAGGGTTATAGTATTAGGTAGGGACCAACTTACATTAAGGTAGGAATGACTCGCACTTGGAGCATTTGGAGTGATACTCAAGGTAAGGCTGTTTATCGAGATCATTTCCTGTCACAGTGCTGCAGAAGCTGAATTACTCTAATTGACGACTGTTTGTGTTTTCCCAGATGCTCAGAAGGAAAAGAGATTAAGGAATCGTTATTGTGATTTTAGTCTCTAAGACACAAAGCAAGAAGGAAAGATGACCACAGGGAGCAGATTCATGGACTAATTAGTAGAGTAGGAAGTCGATGATCGCCTCTGACGAGGGACGCAGCAAAGACCAAGCCAGTGGAGACTTTGCCTGTATCCAAAAGCAATAAAACTGGTAGCTGAAAAGTTTCAGTGTCAGAGTAGTGCATGTTGATCGTTTTAGAGGAATGAGAGCTTGGCTCATGAGGGAAAGAAAGGTTATTTTAGAACATACAGGAAAAACGATAAAGAGTGGAAGCAGGCTCAAGTTGAGTGGTCGTTCAGAAGCCTGCCAGGTGTTCAGAGGGTTACTTAGTGGTTACAGAACTCTAGGCCTGGATTTTTCTTTTATAGTTCCTTCAACGGAGGGAAGTCAGGCAGTGTAGATTGACTGAGGAAGACACAAGCATTTGGTAGTGTGTTCTTCTCTTATTTCAAATTAATTTTATTGCTACACTTGTGACATGGATAATGATCACATTCGTTGCAGGGAATTTGTACTTGTGAATAATATATTTCTCTTTCTACTCTCTTCATTGTAATCCTTCTCCCAGGCTCCTTTGCTTCAGGCTGGCCAAGTAGCTCAACGGATTAATGAGCCTGTATGCAGGCTAAGGGTCTTTCTGTTTGAGTACAATCTATTAGTGAGACCCTCAACACACTGTAGACCGTTCCCTAAAAAATATAAAATAAAACTTTGCTTCAGTTGTTTTCCTTTCATTCCCCCTTATTTTTTAATCCCTGCTCACACCCTTAATTCTCAGCTTCCAATCCCTCATTCCTTTTTTTTTTTTTTTGTACCATGGATTGAACTCAGGACCTTACACTTGCCAGGCAAGCACTTATTCCACTGAGTTATCGTGCTAACCCCCTGATTCCCCGTCTGTTTGAATAATTTTTTCCTGCTTCCCAATATTTAGGTTTTCATTTACTCTTTGAGTTTCTTACCATCAGATAAGCAATGTTATATTTAGACATGTGCATGTGATTTATTTTGCTTAATGTTTTCTCAAGGGGCATCCACCTAACTAGCAACATCTCAAGTTTATCTTTTTTACAGCAGTGCAGAACTTCTTTAATGGACAAAATCATATTTTCTTTACCCATTCTTCCACTGATGGAAATCTGGTGTGTTTCAAGAGAAATTAAGAAAACAATATATTTCACAATAGCATAAAGAAAACTAATATTCTTTGGAATTCATTGAATAAGAAAAGATCTTTACATTGAAAATTACAGGCTGGAAAGATAGCTCAGTGGAGTAAGTGCTTCCCTGGCAAGTGTAAGGTCCTGAGTTCAATCACCAGTTCTGCCAAAAAAAAAAAAAAAAAAAAAAAAAAAAAAAAAAAAAAAAAAAAAAAAAAAAAAAAAAAAAAAAAAAAAAAAAAAAAAAAAAAAAAAAAAAAAAGAAAGAAAATTACAGTACAATGATAAAGGAAATCAAAGAAAACAGATAAAGGAATAGCTTTCGTTTTTGGATAGGTAGACGCAATATGGTGGAAAAAGGCCATATTTGCAAAACTATATACAAAGTTAATGCAATCCTAATCAAAATACCAAAAGAATGCCTCACAGAACTAGAGAAAGCAAGCCCAAAATTCATTCAGAACCAGAAGAGATTTAGGATAAGCAAAAGCAATTCTAGGCAACAAAGTCAAGGCAAGGATCATGAAAAACCTGTACTGTAACATCATGAAACTCAGTTGAGCCCCAATTTTTCTGAACAAAGGGATTATGGAGTCACAGAAGAAAGAGATCGAAGTTCTACAGTGTGCCTGGGGAGAGTCACATAAAGAGAAGGCTTTCTCTCAGGCTCTCACAGAGAGCAAACTGGTCAAGCATTGGCCATGACTCATCCACATGGATGACACAGACAAAGGATCTACAGAACAAGGTACAGGATTACAAGATAAACCCTTAGGGGACTTCAATGACCTCATCAGAAACAAAAACTACGTGTTTTAGTATATAGGTTTTGCTCTATCTAGGTCTTAACCATCCAGCAGAAAGGTACAAAAGTGAGGTATACAACACTGGGCCGTAATAATAAGTTGAGCTGTAAATGGTTATGGTCGACAATATCCTCAAATAACTCACAATTGTTGTGGAATGCTGGACAGTGTTGGATTGTGTCATCAAGTGCAGTCACTTAAATTGGTTGAATGACAATGGAGTGCCCATCTTTGACAGATCTAGACAAAGGAAGGGGTATAGAAAGGAAGAATCATGATGTGTGTTTATGGACAGTACATTTGGGATAGATATGCAGTGCTTCTACATAATTCTATGAGAGGTAAGATTTGCACTAATGGAGATTGGACAGGATATTATGTCAGCTTCTAGTACTATGGACAACCACTAGGAAAATAACAAGGTAGAAAATATTAACTATTGAATCTTTCATATAATTCAGGTATAAAAATAAGATACATAAACAGCTACACTCTCTTAATATACTGATAAGAGACATCTGCTATAATAATGTCAATAAGTGTAACATCATGTATGTACCTTGTACGATACTAAAACAGTATGAAAACAGTATGCAGTGTATCAATTTGTCGAATCCATCCTGTTAAGGTGTCTCAAAACTGTCTCATTGATATTTGTACTTCAATAAGTTAAAAAATGAATAAAAAATAAATAAATAAATAAAAATTCCCAACTTGAAATTGGACTACAAGCTGTGAAAAACCTGCATGTTACAGGCAAAAAACAAAACAAAACAGCAACAAAACAAGGAGCAGACTGGAGGATTAGTGGAGAAAATGGAAGATGCAGACAACTCCAAGTTCATTCAGCCAACTTAGCTTTGACAAAGGGACCGAACACCTTCAATAGAGGAAGAATAGTCTCCTTAATGAATTATGCTAAGAAAACTGGCTTCCCACATGCCAAAGACTAAGCTCAGACCCTTATCTGTCAGCATGCAGTAAACTAAAATCCAAATGAATCTAAGTTCATTTTTTTCCTTTTCCCAGCTTTACTTTGCGATATGTAACAACTGCTTAACTTGATGAGGAAAGTGTACATACACATTGCCACTACATAATCACTATATTTGCTTACACATCTGATAAACATTTCCATCACCTCACAGTTACAATTTTCCCCCATTCTCTTCCTCCTCTTCCTCTTCATTCTGTTCCTGCTGCTACTTCATCAGGAAAACATTTAAGGAGTAGACCTTCTTGGCAAAGTGTGCACGTACAGTAAGGTTTTGTTAACCATAATTGTAAGACTAGTGTTAGATCCTCAGAATTATTCATTATGTATAACTAAAATTTTGTTCCCTTTGATTAACATATCTCCATCCCCTCCCTGTATCTTGACCTTAGCAATCACCATATACCTTTTATCAATGGAAAAATATATTAATAACGTAATATAAGAAAAACAGTAGTCACCACTCTTCCATATATTTCACTATTTTAGATACTGCATATAAAAGAGACCATGAAGTATATTTCTACTGCTTAATTTAACTTAGCATAACATGTTTATGCAAATGGCAGGATTTTCTTTTTTTAATAAGGCTAAATGATATTCAATAATGTACGTACACATAGCTATACACAAGATAAAAACGAGCAAAAGCCTGGAATAGGCATATGAGATGTACCTTTATTCATTCAAATATGAGAATATGAGTCCTCACTTAGTTTAAAAATATTAACTCTTTTATGGAGTAATAATATCAATGTCATTAAGCCTCTCTTCTGGAGGGTTAACAACTTAAGTTTGCAGACCAAAAATTATTTAGAAAAGAAGGGCTTCGAGGACAGTCAACATTTTGGTCCTAGCCATTAAACGTCAATAAAGACTCAGGACATAAGAGAACCTGTACTGTAATATCCTGTAACTCAGTTGTGTAACAAATTTTTTGATCAAGGAGATTATGGGGCCACAGAGGAATGTGATCAGTGATATAGACTGTGCCCAATGAAAGTCACATAGAGAGAAAACCATTCTCTCAAGCTTTCACAGACAGCAAATCGGTCAAGCAATGGCTGTGACTCATCCACATGGCTGAACTGATATAGGATCTACAAACTGCAATACAGGGTTTCAGGGTAAATTCTGAGGGATTTGACTGAACTTGTCTGATACAAAAGTTACAATTCGTGTTATATAGGTCTTGCTTTATCTTGGTCTTAACCATCCACCAGAAAAGTATAAACACAAAGTATAAAAGGTAAAGCCACATTAATATGCTGAGCTGTAAAAACCTCAAGTCAACAACATCTGACATTGCCAGTCCTATGGATAATCCACTATTTTTATGGACTACTGGACTATATTGGATTAGTCTGCTGAATTCATGCACCTAAAATATTTAAATTGCAATGGAATGCTCATCTCTGACAAAACTAAACAAGAAAAGAGAATATAAATGAAGGACCATTTTGTAACTGTATATATAAAATAGGATATATATATATATATATATATATATATATATATATATATTATATAGCTACTTTTTCTTAAATCAATGAGAAAAGAGGTTTGTATTAACTGCTTGGACAGGTATCATGTCTGCATCTTATACTATGAATAGCTAATATGAAGGCAAAAATATGCAATGTATTAATTATTATAATTGTCCTACTAACCTGTTTTGAAAATGTCTAATTGCTATTTGTTTCTCAACAAAATTAATAATAAAGAAACATTAAATCCTACTAGATATATTGCTTGCAAATATTTTATTCTGTTTCACAAGTTGACTCTTTATACAGTTGACTTATAATTGTTTTGTACACGATATTTTTAGTTTAATGTGACTCTACTTGTACATTTTTGCATTCAGGCCCAGAGTTTTGTTGATATCATAACCAAGAAATTATTAATATCAATGTGTGAAAAAAAATTTCCCATCTTTTCTTATAGTAGTTTTACAGTTTCAGCTCTTAGATTAAAGTTATGTGCATTGAGTTTTCTGAGTGGCATGAGAAACCCATCCACTGTCAGTCTTCCCTTATCTGGTTTGGAAGCAGCTATCTTTTCCCCATGTGTCTTCTCAGAAATATTTTTGAGGAACAGTTGACCCTGTGTGCATGCATTTATTCCCAGGATTCCTAGTGAGCTCCACTCGTCTCCATGCCTGCTTTATGCAATCTCTACAATATTTTTCATTACTGTAACTTTGTAATATAATTTGAAATCAATACTGATGACAAATCCTTAAAGGTTTTCTGTAAAATATGGAACAAAGCAAGTATGCTTCCTCTGCAACTTCCATTTAGCACACTCCTAAAGACCAAGCCAGGAGCTGGGGAGATGGCTCAGGAGAATAAGTGCTTGCTTTTTATTTTCTGAGGACTGGGGATTGAACTCAAGCCCTTGCACTTTACAGGGAAGTGCTTATTCCACTAAGTCATTCCCTGGCCTGTAAGTGCTTGCTTTTCAAGTGCAAGGGCCTGAGTTCGATCCCCACCTTTAGTTGTACCAGGGGATAAGGAGATGGCTTAGTAGAATAAGCGCTTCCCTCACAAGTGCAAGGACCTGAGTTTAGTCCTTGATTCACCAAAAATAAATAAATAAATAAATAAATAAATAAATAAATAAATAAATAAAAGGCCAAGACAGAACAAGGAAGGAAGGAAAAGTGATAACAAACTTCCAAACTGGAAAAGGAGAATAAAATTATACAGATTGAAAGATCAACATAGAAAATTCTAAAGATGGAACAAAAAACTGGTTGAATCTAATAAATGAATTTAGTAAATTTTCAAGCTAAAAGATCAATAATATCTGTAAGTTTCTATGTTCAAATATTGAAGTAGATGAAAGAAATTTTAAATCTAATTGTAATACCAACGACAAAAAAACTGCTAATAAATTTATGCAACCAAAGATGGAAAAAAATTTGTACATTGAAAAGTATAAAAAGACAGATATAGAAACTTAAAGAAGGTACAGATAATTAAGCATCCCATGTTTATATATTAGAATAATTCATAGTGTTAAAATATCTCTACTACCCAAAGTGATCTATAGAGTAACAATGTTTGTGATATCTGTGAAAATAAGAAAAAAGATCCCTTACAGAATTATGAAGAAAAACATTCTAAAACCCACATAGATCTATAGACAGCTATCGATAAGCAAAACAATGTTAAGAAGAAAGCTCTCTCTTGATTCTTTTTTTTTATTGATGGAGTAGAGTAAATGCCACCCAAGAGTCTCCGGTGTTTGGAAATTTGGAAAGAGAATGCTGCACTTAGAAATAGATCCCTGCCTTTATGACTTCAGTAGCTCAAAAGTGTTGGTAGGACTTGAGACCTAACTGGAGATGTCACAGACAGAGGGACCCAAAGTGCTGGGTCATTGTCATTGACTCCTCTCTGCTCCTCTTTGCTTTCTGGTGGCCATGCGTTGAACAGCTGTCCTCCAGCATGCCCTTTACCAGGCTGTTTAGCCTTGGACTCCACCAACCAGGGTTGGAATCTTATAAAAACCATAAGTCAAAACAAACCTGTCCTCCTGTAAAGTAAAGTGTCAAAATACAGTGATAGGAAAGTTGCTAATACATCTTCCTATTCAGTTGTTCCAGTTTCATAACTTAAGATTTTGCATGGTTATTGTTCCTCTTGAGCATTATTCTAGGCAGGTTTCCTAAATGTTTGCAATTATGTATAACTTGAAAGCAACTGAGCACATTAACTATAGCAGATTAACATTTTTAGAAACTGTAGTTAAAGCTTGTCAAAATTTGTAGAAAGAAGTGGACTTTAAAAGTGAAAGTTGTTCTTTATGCAAGAAAATTTGTTTCATCTTGTGTTATTGACTGTATCCAGCTGTAGTCATTCTTCCAATTTTCTGAATTCACTGTATGAAAAAAAATTTAGAGGTAAAAACTCTTTTTGTTTTGTTGTTTTTTATGTATTTGGTATAGTGTCTCACTATGTAGTTCAGACTCATAGTGTTCCTCCTGTTTTTAGCCTTCCAGTATTGGGATTATAGGCATGCACCACCAAGCCCAGAATGGGTGGCCGGCTCACCGTGCCCAGGTATGGGTCTGGTGTGGAGATCAAACCCTGATCCTTGCACTTGCCTAAGCAGGCCCTTAGTCCCCTGAGCTATCTCACAAGCGCAAAGAAGTAGTTGTTTTGAGTCTACTTTACTGGTGTATATGGCAACATATGATGCTTATTGATGCTGATTCTACAGCCAAATCCTTTGAGTGCATTCTGCCTTCACTATTTATTGGTCCTAGATCTCTCTTTCAGTATAAATAAAATGTTGACTATCTCCATAAAGCTGTAATGTTAACTGGTGATGATAACAGTCCTTGACTTTCAGGGTTAATGGGAGAGTTAAAGAATTAAATACTTTAAGCCTTTAGAAATGTACTTGCTGTAGAGTAAGTCTTTATTTTTTGTTGCTATTATCAGTGATGGTGGTGCAACATAGTTATTTAAGAAAGAATAAGAATATTGAACATTTTTATATATTTATTTGCAATTTGCATAATTTTTAAAAGCAAAAATAACAAAGTTTTATAGAATTGTAAGCATTCAAAAAAATAACAGGAAACAAAAAAATAGAAATGATTGCTAACCTACAAGGATACTGCATTGAGAAGACATGTCAATAGTCTTTACATTTCCTTCTGTTGATGGTCCTAGCAGAATCTTGTATCTTTCCCTGTAATTTGTTTTCTGTCTGTAATATGCATAAACTCCTTTTCTTTCCAACATTCTCCAAAATGCTTCATGATCTAGATTAAATATCTTATAAGCCAAAGCTTTATTCTCATATTTTCTTCATCATGCTATACTGTAAATTTTCTAAGTTGATATGTCAGACTGCATATGACATTTTAGTGGTGGTTTCATTTTATTAAATTTTTCAGTTGAAATTTTGGAAAACTTGACTTCTGGAGTTACAAGTCATCTTAGTCATTTTAACACATCAATATATTTGTAACCTTCTTTTACTTTTATACAAAATTAAGAGTAGATAAATGTCCCAAATTTACTTTTGCCTGCAAACCTTTTAAGTTTTTGAACATAGAGTAAACTTTTGTATTTAGATGTAAATTTACATATTAAATATATATTTAAATTGTTTGCAATAATGAGGAATGATTCCATGGTCTTTGTATTGAAATCCATGCCCAGTACATTTGTTTTCAGGCAGTGTCTTCAAAAGTTATAAAGTTACCCAGGCTATGTTTGAATTTGTAGTCACAAAGAAGTATTACTCACCTATAAAAAAAGACAAAGTTGGGGTTTTTGTAAATAAGTGGATGCAGCTAGAGCCTATATTGATAAATAAATTACATCAGACCCATGTGTGCAAACATCTTATTATCTTGCTAGTGTGAGAACTTGAAAGGGTAATTAAAATCTAAATAATACAGGGGCTACTGTAAATGGAAAGAAATTGTTTTGTGGGAAGGAAAACAGCAATGAGGAAAAGGACAAATGAAAGAATGGAAAACGTTTTATTTAGGTATATTTGCAGAATAAGATGTATAATTATATTGTCAATTTCTGCTGGAATTTCGAAAGGAACCATTAATACTTAAAGTTTCGTTCTGTTTTTACTCTGAAATTTTCCCTCTTTCAAATTTGTTATAATTTCGTTGCTATTGTTTTGCTTTATTTTGTCCTTTAAATGAATCTGGTAATCTGAACAACTATTTGATGATTATAATACAACAACCACTGTTGAATGCCTATTACTTTATTTACTAATGTCTTGTATCATTTCTAATGTGTTTTCTGTCACTATTTTTTTGTTCTTTAAAAAGAAATAAAACACATTCAAATATACATTGTACACTTTCAAATACACAAACTTTTAAACTACTTTTGAAATAGAAACATATATTTCATACTTTCTAGTATACAGCACCACCCAAGTAGCATTTATGAGTAACTAAGCTTGCCCCAATAAGTAAAATAAAAGCAACCACTATTCTTTGCTCATTTGTCTTTGAAAACTATCTGATTTATTCATAAGTAGTATAAGGCAGTTACACCAGTTCTAGTTTTTGCATACCACAAATCTATGTGTTACATTTACATGTCTATGCTTGAGTCGCACAAATATCTAACAGAAGACCAAACTCAGCCACACCATCACTCAGGCATACTAAAATTCAGTTTTAATGTTGGATGAAGAAGAAAATCTTTCTTGCCGTGGTTTACCCGTGGTGGAATATGTCTCCCAAGAGTTCAGATATTGGAAGATTGATCCCAAGACAAGCTATGTAACAGGTAATGGAACTTTAAAAGGTTGCTTTGGATGTGTTTGGTGGTTAGGGAATGTTCTCCTAGGACAGTGGTGACAAATGTTTTAGAGCTTTCAATGATTACTAAATAACCGTCCACTATGGTACCCATGACACTAGTACACCACTACTGTACTAGGTCATGAACACTTTTTCTCTGGAGCCTTAGGTTAGTTTTCATGAAAGCAAGTTGTTTCAAAAGAGTGAACTTGCTCCCTTCTAACTTCTGGCTTTCCATCTCAGTACGCAAGCTCTCCTTCTCACAGCCATTTCCACCATGATGCTATTTGCCCTGTAACGATGCAGCTCTAAGGATCCTCACCCTAACCAGTACCATGCTGTTTCAACTCTGAGTCTCCCAAATTATGTACTCAATGAGCCTCTTTTCTTTTTCTCCTGTTTATTATTTATTTTCTTTTGACTTCATAATCATGTGGTAAACATTTTTCTCACCCTGTCTATTGTTACTTTAGTGATTTATATCTTGGTATCCATTTTTCTTGGCCCAGTATCTGCATTAATAGTTTGAGGTCAAGGTTATCCTCATAGTCATTGCAAACTATTTTGCTTCTCATCAATGCTTGAGACTAGTCATACCACAGGGCTGGTGTCTCTTCAAAGACAGACTCCATATTCTGAGAATGATGTTTATTACTTTTGTTATTCTCTGAAGTAGGCATTTTATTTAGATTGTCATAATAGAACTCATAAACTTTGATTCCACATTTCTTACCATTGACCTCATAGCATAAAGTATCTAACTGTAAGAGAGAAGGCCATTTATAGTTATTAAGTGTTTTGGCAGTATGAAGTACTATTCTGAATATATAAGAATTTGTAGAACAGTGGATGCCTTAAGAAAATTACACCTGTCAATTTGACATCTTGGCTAAACAATGAATGAGAAAGAAAATGATGGGCTTTGTCATTAAATCACCTTGCTCTTCAGATTTCATGGGATGATTCAGGAGGAATAAATGTGGTTTGGAGTGAGGAGGAGCTTAGCCTTCCACCATCAATGCACTATGCCATTAAAGAATAATTTCAGCTTCAAAATCCACTTTATCAAGCTGATTTAATGAATTTTTTTTTCAAATTGTTGTCACCTCTTTTTTCTACCTTGAGAATCTAAAAGTTGCATAATTTTATGATGGCACAGAGGGATGAGCAAAAATGTGAATGATAAACTGGTGAAAATACAAGAAGACAACAAGAAGGGCCTGAAGTTTTCATGCTTAAAGGGGTCAAATTAAATATATGTTTCCTCATTTGTTCTGGTTTTCCATCTGGGATATAGCATGGCGAATGCTCTACTAGCTTCATGCATTATTAACTAATTAATTAGTTCCTAAACTGTGAAGATCCTTGAAATTAAACCTGCCTATGTAGAAGAGCTCAATTTGCAGTTTAAAGGAGAAACCTGCCAGAGCCATTCTTTCATTTTCCTTCCTTTTCCTATAATTATAACTTTGACATATTTAAATTTGAAGGCATGAGCACAGTAAGGGTGGCTATGGGAAATATGAGCATATGCATTGATAAGGAAATATTTTTTCAATGAATATACTTTAACTTCTGATATCTTAAAATAGGTCTAATGGGAAAAATAGCATTCATATGTAATAAATTATTGCATGTATATGTACATATATTTGCTATATGTAGGAAACTGAAATACAAAACAAGAAACATAACAAATCTGATTTGAACTGCTCTTATACAGACAAATGATAACCAAACAAAGGCATTAAAATACTGAATGCATTATCTTTCCTTTTTTTTTTTTTTTTTTCTTTTTTGTGGGACTGGGGATTGAACTCAGGCCCTTGAGCTTGCCAAGGAAGTGCTTGGTAAAAGCCATTCTCTGAGCCATCTCCCTGGCCCCTAAGTGTATTGTCTTTAAATGCATGGCCTTCTGCCTTTTACATATGAATGCTTACATATAAAAGCCATATATAGGGATCAGCGAGATAGCTCAGTGGTCTAAAGCACCTGTGTAGGCAAGCTTAGGCCAGCACACAGGGAACATGATTAAATCACCAGCACCACATGCAATTGCGGCCCTGCCCCTAGGGTGGGCTGAGCTGGCAAAACAAACAAACAAACAAAAAGCACATCTACGTAGGAAGTATATGCTGCAGAAATCTCTTGAAGGCAGGCCATCAGGGGTTCTTATTGTATGCTCAGACTTGACAGATTATTTTGTCTCTAATATTGGAATTTTAAGTCATTATTATGAAGCGCTTAATAGTCATGTAATTTTTACATTTAAAATCAAGGCAATAAATCCTTCCCTTCAGAGTTACAGGGAAATATTTTATTCAGAAGGCCTGTTGTTTATATAAACTATTCTTCCTAATTAACAAAATAACCACAAGCCACATTAACAAAACCGCAATAATGCAGTAAAGAAAATCTGTGTTTCCAAGGGCCCTCAGGGTCATCTTCCAGCTTTCTCCAAATCACTATAATTAAGAGACAATTGACAACTCAAGTTCTCATTGGCTATTTCCTGATTTGCGAAACTTATTGAATCAATTAACAGACCTAGCTTAAGAGGCCTGTTTAAAGGCTCCGCATAAACCAATTCTACCAGATCTCTGTTGAAAAGTTGACATTTGCATTATTAAAATAAGAAAGCAAATATTAAATTACGTAACTGTTTGCATTTTTATTCTACAATTAAATGTACCATTTAAAATATCTTTTACTCTATCACTCATCACATTATGATCACATTAGCTAAATGATACATTTTCCTTTGTCAACCACCTTTACTAATTTACAGTGTTTATACACTATGGCTTGAAGACATTTGCCTTCTTTGTATCTATATTGCTCAATTATAAATTATTTTTCCATGTATTAAATACATTACATTACTATTAATTTGTTCATCCATGCTTACAGCCCAGATTAATGAACATGCGTTATATAGCAGTTGTTAGGCTATTTTTCTGAGCCACAGTGTCAATAAGAAAGACCCTTTGTGCTAAGATACGATTCTCTATATACAAAATTGTGGCAGTTGCTCTAACTGAAGTTTCCACAGTGTTCTGAGGAAAAGCTTCTAAATCCAAATATGCGTCAATGGAGAATGACTTTTGGGAAATTAGTAGATATTCTATAATGAAGTAGTGAAATAATCATGAGGGTGAACACACTTTATTTAAATTTCCAATCATTGAAGTAGCATGAAAATTGCAAAATAATGTGATATTTTATGTTAAGTAATGGCATTTCAAGATCGTCTTGACACAACAGGGAATCACTGGATTTTTAAATATGTAATAATATGACCAGATTTGAATGTTTAAAAAGGTCACTCTCAGATCAGCTGGAAGGATGAAATATTATCGGGTTCAGGCAGAAAGGAAAGGGAGAAGCATTTGGGAAAATCAGCAAAGTAAATCATGTGACAGGTAATGACTTTTAAATTAAGATATAGCCCATAAGGAGGATGAGACAAACACAGGCCTGATTACGGACAGAAAGGTGCCCCTAGACGTATAGAAGAATGGATGAAAGGAACTGGTAAATGTTGATAATTAACTTTGAGATGTTTGTCTAACTTCTGGGGGGAGAAAGACATCTGGGTGTCTTTCTTCTAAATAAGGTTGGCCTTATAAGGCACAAGGACATAGATTTTAGTCCAGTATGCCAGAAAGATGGTAGACTTTTAAAGGTTTGGGTACAGTCAGAATGGACACAAAGTAAAGTTGTAGATGTCAAAATTGGAGCATTTTCATATAACCATTGAGAGACAGTTTCATATTTCTTACCCAAAACAGTCCAAATTTTCACTTTTTCTCCTTTCTTTGATAATGCACTATAGGTGTTAAAATAGAAATATAAAGACTTCCAGAATTCCATGATCTGCTGTTATGGTTTGAATAGTTGTTCTCTCCCAAATGCATATTAGAATGTATGTATATATGTAATTTTGGGGTTTGAACCCAAGGCTATAAATATGCTATGCAGAAGCTCTATCATGGAGTTAAAAACCCCAGCCTCAAACAATCACTCATGCGACTGCTGTTTAGGGAGCCCTCAAATTCCTGAGCTTGAGCAATTCTTCTGCCGCAGCTCTCATGTAGCAAGGACTACAGGTGAATATCACCTCTCCTGGCTCACCTTCAGAACTTAATTGTCAATGTAAGAGTACCTGAGGTGAGGTGTTCACAAGATAATTAGCCCAAGAGGGCTCTACCTCTGTTGCTGAGTCTAATGCTTTAGTAACAGAGCTTTAGGAAATGGCCACTCCTCCTCAGATCTTTACCTGCTGCCACATAAGGCATGGTCATTCTAAGCTTTATAAATGCAGGTACCATCTTTGGATCACCCAAACTGTCAGCCCTTGGTATTGGACTTCCACCCTTCAGCACGTTGAGCCAATGAATTACTGTTGATTATGAATTACTCAGTGGTGAGTGTTATAGCTGCACAAAAGGGACCTCGCTCTAAAGTTAACCCATGAAAGTAGAGTTCAGCTATCAAATTGGAATTATGGTAAGAATTTCTGAGGCATAACACGGTTTATTAGACACTATCCTACATAGTTCTAAAAAATAAATGTATGCTCTCCATAAAATCATGCCTAGGGAACTCTCCTTCCTGTGCAATTCAAACTAGCAAATTCTTTGGATGATCTGTTAGTATAAATCTCTCAGAAGGGAATCTACCCTTCCATTTTGAAGGTGTAGCTTCTTTGCTAAGGACTGTTGGGGAACAAATTTCAAGTTTGGAAGCCTACTGCCTCCCTAGTCCCTTCTTAGGCAAACCAGACTCTGCAAGACCTCTAATCAATGCACCAGCCTTCCTTCCCAAAACTCGGACTGGAAGTGGGAAGGCCTTTTCTTACACTAAAACTATCAATACACAAAGTGCCCCCCATGTGTAAAAGCTTTCCTAAAGCTATGACTTACTTTGGAGAAATATGATTTGTATTAATAAGCATAAACCTGGAAAAGTTACAGAATTTCCAAGAATGTATATTTTCTTTGATGATCTCTGAGGAAAAATAATGTCCGAAGTGTCAATGTTCTCTTACTTTCCTATCATGTTTTTACCCATGAAAATTATGTAGTGCTATAGATGTCTAATATTTTTCTCTGGAATTCCCGGGAGGTACAACCAGAGATGGTTGCTCTGCTCTAGAACTGCACAGCTGGACCTCAAGAGTGCATGAAAGCCAAAACAAATCAAATCATAGAAACTCAAACCTGAACTACACTCAGATATCTTACTCATTGATAAATTTGTTGTTACTCTGATTATCTAGTAGCAATTGAGGAAAACACTTTTTAGTCCAAGATAACCCTACATAGACACTCTCTACTTCTATCACTCTGATGAACAAATTAAAAAAAAAAATTGGCTTTAATGCAGAAATAAAAAACTGGTTAAAAATTTATGATTTTTTTCAATTTAATCATGAATTTTAATTCATGATTAAATTGAACAATAATCATGCTTATTTGAGTACATACATAAATATCATTTGATAAAAATTTGACAATTTACAAATCTTAGTAAACCAGATTTCAAAAGGGACATATGTGATAGAGGTTTATAAAGACACTTTCAGAACATTTTCAAAAATATTGAAAATTTTACTCTGAATTAACTATCAGGAAAGAATAACCATTATCACAACTTGTGTTTAGCATGTTGAGCAACAGATGGAAAGAATAAGTCATAAGACTTTGAAAAGAAACTAATTCTATTCAGATGACATCTTTTGCTATGTAAAAATAGAAAAATACACTTGTTAAGTTTTGTAGCAGGCAAAGATCATTTAGATTTTGTACTCAAATAGCACAAACTGGATAAACTAGAAAAAAATTCAAATAAGAACATTTATTTATCAAAGGACATCATCAGGTAAATGGAAAGAAACGTAACCCAGTACAGGGACATATTTACAAAATTAAAATGATAATTCTTTCATATTTGAAATATTATAATCAAGCTATTCAATAAGAAATAGGTGATATAGTTGGAAAGCTAATTATTTTAAAGAAGCAATCAGCATGAACAAAAGTTTATGATCTGTTTAGTGATCAGAAAAAAAGTAAATTAAAATTATATTCAGTTGTTTACTGCTCAAATTTTAATGGCAAAAATGCCTGGGTGACAATAATATTAAGTGTCCTATAGATGGAGTGACTGGAACTTCCATGCCTTCGAAGGTGTGATGATTATGTTTTTTAATTTTCCCTGAGCTACTAATATTCTATTTTTATACAGATCATGCACACTCCAGTCTTTACTTTGTAAATAAAAGCTGTGAACAGTTGCAAGGGTATGATTTGTCCATTTTGGTACATATATCCTGCCTCATTATGTATCTTAGAAAAATATTATAAATGAGAAGCTAACTTAGGGACCATGTTTCTAAATGAACTTCCAAATCGGTTATGAGAAATTGACATGGGTATGAAAGAAGACTCATGGAATTCCAGCCATTCAGTTGAAAGAGCTTCTGGACCCAGGTTATGGGTGGCAACAAATAAAGTGGGAAGTAGGGGTGCCTCCTATGGAAACCCACCCAGAAACATCCTCAGGCTATCAACAAGGGACCCACGAACTGAAGACATCTTGCTACAGAAGTGGTGGGGTTGTGGTACAGCACATCACAAGAGGGAATATTTGCATAGCAAGACATTTAGCAAAGGAGAGATGAACATTCTGTCTTCTTCCTATGTGTCATACAATTTCCACTGAATTTTATTTCAGGGGTGTTGGGGTCAGGTGCTTATAGTCTTCATGTGTTTGGAGTGAGGTCCAAGACGCAAGCAGGCAGTATTGGGAAGAAACACTATTTGACTCAGCTTATTCAATTTTCTTCTTCTAATATGATGAAGGGGTCTGCTGATCTGGCTTTCTGCAGCACAGGCTTCCTCTCATTAGCTGTGAAAATGTGCTTACATATTTCCATATAAACCAAATACACAAAAGCTACTACCCAAAGGAGTGAGGTAGATATTTTTTTTAAAGTGTTGACAGATTTTTAACACACTTAATTGAAACCAATAATTGCTGTCCTATATTAATAAGGCATTTTTTTAATAAACCACAGAGGCAATAATCCAAATACTTCAGGAAGATAGGTTTTCTTTAGAAACCTCAAATTTTCACATGTATGCAAAAGTATGCTCAAGTACTCAGGGTTTCAAATTCTTAGAAAAAGAAAAGATTTTTCTAAGTTCAATATTTTGCATTGGCCTCAAGATTTTACCTTTTGCTTCTTTACATGTGAAACCCATTTGCTTATGTTAAAAAAGGTTGTTTTCTTTGATAGTGAAACTTACCTGATAGGAATACTTTTGAATAATAGCTATTGCAGCTGCTGATGTTGTACATTTTACTATTAAATTCAAGTTTTCCTCCCAAGAGAAAAGCACTCATTATATGGTCATTTGAAACTGGCAGTCTCCAGAGAGAGAATATATTCATTTGGCCAATATTTATTGACTCTACAATAAATAAACACAAAGAAAACATTTAGTACCTTACTGTGTGCTACATGCTGAAGCTGAAACATGGCCCCTATTGTTGGTGTGTTGACAGCATAATCATTTCTTGGTTTAATAGAAAGTTAAACCGGGCGTGGTGGCGCATGCTTGTAATCCCAGCACTCGCGAGGCTGAGGCAGGAGGATTGTTGTGAGTTCGAGACCAGCCTGAGTTACAAAGTGAGCTTAAAGCCAGCCTGAACTGCATAGCGAGACCCTGTCTCAAAAAGACAAAAAAAAAAAAAAAAAAAAAAAAAAAAAAAAAT
>PVKA01003675.1:0-59694 GCA_004027165.1 Ctenomys sociabilis | reverse complement strand
GGTGCACAGAATCTCACTACATAGATCAGACTTGTAGTGATGCACCTGTTTTCAGCCTCCCAAAGTCCAAAGGGCTGGGTTTACAGGCACACGCCACCATGCCCAATCTCAACTGCCATCTCAGTGCACGCCAGGGACAGACTGGGTATTTTGTGCAGGCACTTTAATCCACTGAGCTATTTGGCCAGCCCTCAAATGCTCTTTTTTTATTTTTTAAATAATTTTGTTGAGAAACAAATAACAATGAGACAGTTTCAAAACCAATTAGTAGGACAGTTTCAATAATTAATACATTTCATATTGTTGAATAATCAGATGCTCTTTTGAAACGGAACTCTTGGGCCAACCAAAGAGCTCAATGGATTAAAGCCCCTGCAGGCAGTACAGTGCAGGCAGGGGCCAGGGGTTTGATTCCTGGGCCTGCTGTGCCAACCCTGCCCCTGGGGCTCAATGAGACAGCAATTGAGACTGGGCGTGGTAACCCAGCTCTCCAGAGGCTGTAAACAGGCAGATCACTACAAGTCTGATCCAGTAGTGAGACCCTGAACATCCTGTAGACTCTTCCCTAAAATTAAAAAAGAAAAAAAGGAAAAGGAATTCTTACCTATGCATTCTAGGTATCCCCTAAATTACCTTGTAAATAATGCCACATAATTTAATATTTTTCTGTGCAAAATTAGTATGCTTGATATTTCTGTACATAGGAGAGCTGGGATGATTCAAGTGTCAAATAAAAACTGAGCTTTCCATGAATGGAAAACTGTGTTCATCATGCATGGCTGAAGTGGCTGAGCCCAATGCCAAGTCCTTGGCACCCCTGGAACACTGTAGCATGGCCTTAAAGATGACAGAGCTCAGTGAGTGTGTGCAGCAGAAGTTATGACGGGCCTGACTGCTCCCCTGCTTAAGCCAACCCCCAAGCAATTAGTAATTGATTAAATAAATGTGTATTTTACCAACTTAGCTGTGCAAACTCTTGTAATTATGCCACTGATCCCAAGGACGGCAAATTGAAAGACACAGTACTGCTCACATCATTTGTCATGAGAAAGAACACATATGGTCTACAAAAGAAAATAATTTAAACCAAAATATCATCAATGCTTGGGTCTTCATACAGTTTGTGGTTTTTTTCTTACCGAGACAGGAAGAATCTCAAATTTGTAACATATTGGTATGATTATTTTGAATTGGGTTGTGATTTGCTGAAGAAACATCATAATATTGTTCTTTCTTTGATTATGAGTATTTTTCTGTTCACACAGGAAAAATTTGTTTAACTCCTATTTGTCAAATTTTAGTATAACCAGGGTAAATCATCATTATAAACTCATTCACTTTTTATTGGTAAGAAGGATAAAGAATGAGTTTTTAGCATTATGATCCCAAAAGCAAAGTCAACAAAGACATCTGTATAAAAATATTAAGTTGTTGGAAAAATATTGGTATATAAAATAGGTAAAACCTTATAGCTTTTTCAATAATTCAAGTTTGAAAAGCAAAGATCTAGTTTAGCTCTATATAAAAAACATCTGTAGGACCTTTGCTGTAAATTTTTAGAAAAGTAAAACACATTTCTAGAAACAGAATCACCTGTTTCTAGAATATTCATTTAACACAAGCTAGTTTAAGTATATGCACATTTTGGAACATTTTTTGTTTTACCACAGTAAAATATTCTGAGAATCATGTGAAGTGCTCGCAAGTCTCACTTATAATAATCACATTTTACATTTGTGACATGGGAAGTTTCTCTCACTAAGAATCAGTTTTGATGAGTGAAATAAAAACTGCTATGTGTGACTAAATTTTGTTCTCCAAAAATCTTTGTAAAACCATCTAAGAAAACTAGAAAGGTCCACTAAGTCCTTTGGTTTTATTACAATGTAAATGACTATTTTCTTTTTTAAATTTAGGGTAAGGTCTATAAGGGCTCACTGCATAGATCAGACTCTAGTGATCCTCGTGTTTACAGCCGCCCAAGGGATGGGATTTCAGGGGTGCACCACCACACCCAGTCTCAATAGCTGGCCCAGCATCCTATGGGTATGGCCTGTACAGCAGGCCCAGGAATCAAACTCTTGGCCCTTGTGTGTGTGCCTAAGCAGCAGAAGCTTTAATCCACTGAGCTATTTGGTTAGCTCACTAATTACTTATGACCAAATTTTTATCTAGAGTTAAGTAATATGAATTATTTTCAGTGACATCCACAGAAAATTAATCAGGACCACTGAGGAGCTGAGAAATCTAGGAGAGCTAATGTAGTTGAAGGTCTTGATTTCACTGCCAAACCCAAAACTTAAAGCAGCTGTCAACAAACCCAGAGTTAGTGAGAACTAGATCTCAGGGTCCTGTCCGGAAGTGTCTCTGTGACAAAGCCTATGTTATGTATGAACAGGTGCTACTGCATTTTGAAACTTTTAAATATCTCTGTTTACTCAAAAAAGAAAAAAATGTGAAGCCAAAAATAAGCGCTAGCTCTTACATAGGTTTTCTGCTTCAAATCAAGCAAATATTATTTTGCAATTAACTGCTGTTCTGAGTTGTTTTCTTCTTTGTTGTTTTCCTGGTTTGCTCTTTGTGTACCTACCACTCCTTCACAGCAGGAATAGTGTAAGAAAAATATCTGCCTCTTCTTTACAGAAAAAAAAGTTGAACTAGAGCCCTGTCTATATATGTGCTGTCTTAGATTTTCTAGGAATGTTAGAATTAAAAAGAAGGGGGAAATAGCCCTTTCAATAGGTTTGGATCCTTTAACTATAATGAATTTTATAAAACATGTATTTTAAAGGTAATTATAATGAATTTGAAATATCTACATTAAGCCTCCTTACATTGATAAAAAAATTAAAGAAGAAATGATCATTTTATATCCACGCAAAATCTGAGGAATTTAGTGCTACTGGCCATACAGTAGCACTGTATAAAGAGTATTTAAAATAGTTTGATGTAACACGAGTTTTGATTTTCTTGGAAACTAATATTCAAGTATAAAATGGCAATGTTGAAATAGAATTCTAATTTACTTCTCAAATATAAAAGAGTTGGTATCTTCATAATCAGTACTTTTCTTATATAAAATAAAATGTTCCAATAATACATGCATTATCAGTATACATTATTAGATTAAATATGAAAAAGATATTGCAAATACCATGAGGGCAAGACTTTAAATTTCCTTCAAACATCCAGCTATTTATGTGAAAAATAACCTTTGAAATTCTACTATAGAATTATCTTCATGTCAGCATTTATTCTATGAAAAAGAGAACTTTTCACAGAATTCACATAGAAATGGAGTTATTAAGAAATACATCAATGAAACTTAGTGACTCATGTTTATTATCATTGCTAATTCAGAGACATTGTTTCAATTATCAGTATAATAACTGATGATTCTATCATTTTTAAGACTCCCTAGCTCCTAACTTCTATAGGGAGGCTAGTGTTGATATTTTTGAAATCATTTTAGACACAAGGCCTAAAGACACAACTCCAAATATTGCAGTCCTCAATGTTAAAATCTTACAAGCTCAAAGTGACTAAATCTGAAATCCCTGATGTCTAAAATTCTAGAAGATCAAAATCTCCAAGATATAATGGAAATTTTGTTTTAAAGAGTATATTTATTTGTTTAAATAAAAGGAGTCACAAGAGAATCATATAAAAACATGACAGATCACATCCCAGGACACTTTATAGAACATGATAGGAAATGATAAGCAATTTTCACAAAAACCATTGTTTGCAGGGCTCCACATTCTGATATACTGATAACAGTCCCATGGAGATGAAGCTGTGAGTAGACAAATGCTATCAATATAAAAACAAGTCAAAACGAGAAAAATATAAATGCTTGTGGTTGATAATATTCTGCACCCTCATTTATAACTACAGACATAGATTATGACTAACACCTTAAATCTTTTTTGGTGAAATCTATCAAGAACCCCAATAGATAGCTACTAAATGTCTCCAGGCTGGGGAGATGGCTTAGTAGAATAAGCTCTTCCCTGGCAATTGTAAGGATCTGAGTTCAAACCCTGGTTCCACCAAAAAAAAAGAAAAAAAAATCAAGTAAACTAAAGAAGGGATGCAAAGACAGCCAACATTTTGGCCCTAACCTTTCAAGGACATGGGTGATCCTGTACTATAACATCATGTAACTCAGTTGTATCCCAAAGTTTCTGATCAAGGATATTATGGGGCCAAAGAGGAAAGTGACCGATGATGTAGAGTGTTCCTAAAGAGAGTCACATGGAGAGAAAACATTCTCTCAGGTTTTTACAGAGAACAAATTGGTCAAGCAATGGCTGTGACTCATCCACATGGTTGAAACTGATAAAGGATCTACAAACTGTGGTACAGGGTTTCAGACTAAATCCTGAGGGGATTTGGCTAACCTTATCAGATACAAAATCATATTTGTTATAAAGGTCTTGCTTTCTCAGGTATTAACTATCCAGTAGAAAAGTATAACAACGCAGTATAAAAAGTAAAGCCATATTAATATGTTGAGCTGTAAAAGGCTCAATTCTACAACTCCTGACATTGCCAGTCTTGCAGAAAGTGCACCACTATTATGGACTACTGGGTTACATCGGAATATTTTGCTGAATTCATGCACCTACAATCTTTAAATGACAATGGAGTATCCTTCTCTGACAAAACTAAAAAAAAAGGGGATGCAAATAAATGACCATTTTGTATCAGTATATTCAAAATAGGACATATATATAGCTACATTCTCTTAATTCAACAAATAGAAAGATTTGTTCTAATAGTGTTTGTGGACAGGATATCACGTCTGCATCTTGTATAATGAATAACCACTAAGACAACAATATGCAATATATTCATTATTGAAACTGTGTTACTAATCAGTTTTGAAACTATCTCATTGCTATTTGTTTCTCAATAAAATTATTTTAAAATAAAAAAAGGTCTCAAAATTTTTTTATTTTTCATAGATACAAATGCATAAGAATTACATTTAATAAGAAAGTGTAGTATTTCCATTACACATGCAGTACTTATTTGCATATTCATCACTGTGATGATATGCTTCCTTGGAGTCAGAAGCGTATCACCACAATTTTTAATTTCTAAATTAAATCACAAGATGAATGAAAACTCTTACAAAGTTTTGACACAATTTGATCTTCTGATTCGGATGTGATGCAAGATGAAATACAGGGCATAGAAAAATGCAATCAAATAACACTGGTGATGTAAAATAATAGGAAAAACTGAAAAGATAAGCTGAACTACGAAGCCAAGACAGAATTGGACTGTAAGAAAGTTCATCACAAGGTAATGATGGATGTCTTCCCAAAGGTGCTCCATAACTGCTAGGTGACTTTCTCTGTCACTAATAACATTTTGACGTCTTACCTTGCAGTGACTTGGGTGGAAGGAATGACTCTGCTCAGAGAATTTGTCCACATAAAATGTATACATGGCATTATACTCTCTGAATTTCTTCTAACATTTGATGTACAGTTAACACCAACAAGAACATTTTCTAATAAATTTTCCCAGTCTCTTGCCCAGGTTTCTATGTTGCTTTGGGTGTGCTGAAGCCCATTCTTTACACATCCATACACAGACCACAGGTCTTGTTGGGCTACTCCTAGTGACTGGCCAGCAGCCGTCAGTCTTCTTCTTCTACTGAGTATACAGCTATCTTCAAATCAGTACGTAATGTCCCTAGCTTTGTTCAGGTGAATGTACTTTAATTCACTCCAAGAATTTCACCTTGTACAAGAAATGTTGATCCAGAAAAAAAACGTTTTTTAAAAATGAAGTTTTCACTTTCGCTATGTTCCACTCCTGGGAATTCACTGCCAAAGTCCCTGAGAAGAAAAAAAAAAAAAAGATAGAAAAATTGTTTTGCTAACATCTTCAAAATCTGTTTTAGAAACCCCAACCACACCTAATTCCAATTTGTCATTATGATTGCAGGGTTCATTTTCTTTGGTAAAAGCCACCAAATCATCAAGTAAATTTTTATTCCTAGGGTTTGTTTACTCCAATCTTTAAGACATAAAAGAATGGATGAATTTGATATCTTTAGCTCTAATGGGACACAAATTGTATGTGTATGGATACAAGGGCATGAGGACAGCTGTGAAAATGCCATCCAAATTGCAGCATGTATTAGGTTTTCCATGTTAAATTTGCTGGCTAAAATATAAAACTCTACATTTTAGGGCAGTCAAATCTGTTACCATTTAGAGATTTTTCTATCAGCAAGTAATTTTGGTTCAGTAAATCACTAAAGTTTGCTGAATTATTTTTATTTTCTGATGATAATCTTTTGGAGAAAATTATGGTCTTATGTAAAATAGATAGAAGTAGTACAGGATTAAATAATTCACTATCTTTGTGTAAAGCTAAAATTCCTTATTCAGAATTTAGCTTTATATCCCTATTATATAACCTTTTTGTTGTTGTTGTTCCAATGAGAATTCTGCTTTCTGGAATTTTAGCTTTCAAAATGTTAACATAGGCCCAGTGACACAACTGAGCTGACCAAGTGCATGCTTTGGCAAGTGCAGGGACCGGAGTTCAATCCCCAGCACCACAAGCCCCACCCTGGGAGTACTGAGCTGGCCACCAAGACCTGGTGGTGGCACATGCCTGTAATCCCAGCACTGGGGAAGGTAAACACGGGAGGATCACTAGGAGTCTGAGCTGCAACCCTGCACAAAATACATTTTAAAAACTATTTTTTTTAAAAAAATTAACATTTAGTATTTTACTTTTTAAAAAATATGAATTTCAGAATTCTTTATATATTGTGGACCTCAAAGATTTTGATCTTTCAAAATTTTAATATTCATGATTGCAGTGCCTTAGATTGTGTCTTTTGAAATTGTTATCTGCACCATTAAAGAATGGTACATAAAGTTTTCAAAACCAAAGTTTAAAGACCTCTTATTTAACATGAAATGCATTGGGGGAATTTTTAAAACTATACAAATTTGAACATGTTTTAATTTTCTCAAAAAATTGATATGACATTGTCCCTTAGTTAAAAAAAAACATCATAGAGGAGGAAAAAAAAAATAATTCTGTTCTGCTTAGTTTTATTCCAGAAGTGTGAGAATTAATCTGAAAAAACCTGACTAGCAATAGAAATGACATCCTAAGTAAGTAACATTTTTATGTACAGGAAGCTTTAAGGAAAAACAAAAGAAGTGGCTGCCCTTGGGGACTCAGTCCATTTTAACAAAACATAATAAATTGTGCAAAATGATAAAAGGAAAACAGAATTCCAGCTCTTAGATGAAGATTATGGAAGGTGCTAAGGATGAATTTCTTTATTGATGATAAATGAATTTTGTTTCGTAAGATTTCTCATGTTGAACCAAACTGTAAGGAGACACTTCTGGAGTCAAGCTGTTTTGCTATACGGATGAGGAGGTACCTTAAAGAAAGGTACCTCCTATGTCATATTTACAGGAGAAAATTCCTGCCAGAGGAAGAGAGAGACCCTCTCTGGGTCTGTAGATGCTCAGTGGCTCCAGGCAGATACTCATTTTTATACGGGGTGGCATACATTGTGTTGGGTGTCTACCCTGATCTCATTTCTTAATAACCTGTCCCATCCACTTCCCAGCTCACACTATATATTATATTAGGTAAAATTAAGATGGAGAGAGAGAAAAGAATTTTGAAAACATATTATTTTTTTTTCTTACTGCAATTGTGGAAAAGCAAAGTTTCTTCATTCATAAAAGAATTGCAGACGATTCTGTTCTACTAAGCCATTTGTTTACTTAGACCCATAGGCTACTAGAGGTCTGTTTATTTGCAACTAGTTATTTCCTGTCACATATAAATGCTTAACACTGCCATTTGTTAGCTTTTATGCAAGCAAAAGTAGTATTTTACTTGATAAATGAATAGAAGTAGAAAATTCATATGCATTTATTGCACTCATCCTAATCAAAATCAGCTTAATCTTGAAATCCACGCTCAATATCGTATACGGTTCTGAAAACATCTGTTGGCATTCATTTAAAGTTAATGTTAGTTTTGGTGAGTTCTTTAAAAGGGTGTCAGGTTAATCTGTCAATGTTGTCCAGTCCTTATGTTGTGCTTTTTGTGTGTATTCAATCATTTAGGCAGTTTTCAAATGTTCTTTCTTTTCTAAAATGGATTCTATGCATTCATCTTATTTACAAGTAAAATTACTAAGTACCATTTTGGTTTTGTATATTCTCTGTCTCTCTCTGTCTTTCTGTCTCTCTCACTGTCTCTCACTCTGTCTGCTGTTTCTGTGTCTGTCTGTCTGTCTGTCTGTCTCTGTCTCTCTCTGTCTCTCTCTCATCAGTACAGAGAAATAAAATGAGTTTCCTACTAGACCCCTACAGTTAGTGCTACCCTGGTTTCTGCTGGTTTCTGTCACAGTCTAACTTCCATTTCATATTGTAACAGCTGCTTTCAAGAGCCATGATTGATTAGGACTTACTAAAAATTCCAGTGTCAGTTGCAGCCTTACAGGCAACAATTCTTCTGTATTTGAAAAGAAACAGTGTAACTCTTCATTTTTGGCATCCCTTTGCCTCACCTTGAAGAGAAAGCTAATAGTGTCTCCAGGAAAGGTATCGTAAGAAATGACTTTAATATTTATTTTATTTCTTTACTTGTACTTCTTACCTGTATTTTTCCAAAGAAGCAGAACCCCATTCTATCTCCTTTTAAAAATGGTTTCTGAGAGTGTGAGAATTTCAGATACCTCTCTGATATTGAGTTCAAGGATTTTTATTTAAATCTACATTGGAGAAACTTTGCATTATAAGTTTTGGTTATTTTCAGTTTTTTAAAACTTCACTTTGTCAGGTTGGGTTGTAGCTCAGTGGCAGAGAACCTACCTGGAAAGCCCAAGTTTCTGAGTTTGATTTAGTGTATAAAAAATTCACTTAGTCTTCTTGAAGATAAATATAAACAAATTATTATTATTATAGTCAATATAGACATTTGTTATGTAAGATAAAATTTCCTAATACTAATAAGTTATTGAGCAAAGTGTGATAGACTACTAGATTAATGACTGTCAGGGTACATTAGTCAATTTGAACATTAGTGATGTGAAAAATAAAAATGAAGACAAAAAATGTTCCTATGAGTAAATAGAAAATTGCCAGTAGGATGAATCTGTCAAATTTAATTATTGAAATTGGATTTTTTTTCAATTGGAGAAAAAAAACTGTAAAAATATGAAAGCTTTGAGGTCAAATATTCATTATAGTCACTTCAGTAGCGGAAGGAAAAGCCCAGAATCACCAGGCAAACAGTCCGTGGAGTAGAACATAAACATTGGTAAAACAACAATGCTCACTGCCACAAGACCCTGCAGCCTGCTCACAGAGAGTGAATGCTAGTGAGCGCACACACACAGGAGTTGATTCCAACGATGACCTCTTGAAGCATTAGGCTGCATTCCTATATTTATCAGAAAATAGGAGTTAGTGGAGGGCACTGAACTATGGACACATTGAGTGAATTACTTTCCAAAGGTCATTTCATGAGTCAAGGAAATACGCATGCCAAAGAAATAAGCTATGGCAGAGCTTTCTTCTGATTACCCTGGGATTAATTCTCAAAGGAAAAGTATTTCAAACAAACTAAATGTTAAGCCTCTTCTTCAGCAATTATACATTCAATTCACTTTGTAGGTTTTCGCTGACATGGAAACTTGATACTTAGCGGTGTGTCTTCACTCATTTGTTCAGGCTCTCTTTTTAAAAGATGATTTTTAAAAATTTTAATAAAAAATTGTTTTCTTAACACTGAAGAAAATATAGTTCAGTGGCACCTCCTGGCTTAAAATGGAATCCATTGCTATTTTTCATGAATCTGACTTTAATTCCTATTTGATTTTCTAGATCTTGTTTATGCCATATAGATTTATTCTCCACATAATATCTTAAACAAATACTTCATAAATTACTTACAATTAGCAAATATTTGCAACAACTCTATTTTTAACCTATGTATGAAACTTACTAATAATCAAAATTCTGCTCTGTTTGAATGTGACCCATGTCACAGATAAATTATAAACAATGCGGGAAATAATCTACCAAAGGTATTTATTTATTCAAGAAAGGTACGCCTGCAATTCTATGCCTGAGAGGCTGAGGCAGGAATATTTTTGGAGAGTTCAAGGTACACAGGGCTACACAGTGAGTTCAAGGCCAGATTGGACTATAGAGAGAGACACTGTTTGAAAAACACACACAAAAAAAGTAACTGAAAAAGAAAAACCAACCATTTATTGAAAAATGTATCTTTTCTTTGAACACTTCTAAGTATTTTTCTTTCATTTTTTAAAGCATGATTTTATGTCTTTAAATATTCTACAATTGTGTTTTGATAAATTACCATAGATAAAGATGCTTTGAGTGAAATTAAATTTCATTTGCATAGAAATACAAAATGAGACACATTGGACTCTTAATGTGCTATTAAATGGAAGATACATTTATATTTTGTTTTGTTTAGTTTCTTTTTAATGCATTAGTACATGTATGCAGTACATAATGTTTGCTTTCCTTGTGGGCAGTTGGTACACATATGTAACCCATAACTTTTTTAAGCTGCTTCCTCTGGACAGCCGGCCCCTCCCCTATTTTGTAGGCAGAGTGCAGTATATTTCCATCGCTGGTGTGGTATAGGTGCTGCTGTATAACAATTTCAATGCCTTTTCCTTCCCTCACCTCTGTCTCTCTCTGTCTCTGTCTCTCTGTCTCTCTCTCTCTCTCTCTCTCTCTCTCTCTCTCTTGTGTGAATTTTAAAGAAGGGTCTGCAGAGTGTTCAGGGTCTCACTACTAGATCAGACTCATGGTGATTCACCTATTTACAGCCTCCCAAGAGCTGGGATTGTAAGCGCAGGCCACCAGTGCTAGCTGGGGACTGGGCCAGCACTGCAAGCCATGGGATGAACACCTGCTTGTTGGCGCTTTAATCTGCTGAGCTGCTTGGCCGGCCCTCTCCCGCCCTCTCTTGATTCCCTTCCCCTTTGAGAACCATTTAGTTCCCTCCTTCCTGTTACACATCTTTATTTTACTCTTTAATTTTATTGTGTGTTTCAGACATAAAAGAAGTGGTGGCCTATCTGAGCCTGTGTGTTCTAATGTGCTGGGCTTCAGGGGCAGGCATTTCCCTGCAAGTGCTGAAATTAGGAGATTATTTAACTTTGAGGCTGTAGGCTTTGGTAAGGAAGGATAAAATAAGAACAATTGTTGGAAAAACAAAGAAATCTTCTGCAAGTGGGAATTACTTTTATTTGGGATTCATATCCTAGGACTCCTTAAATTGAGTAACTTAACCGTGAGGCTGCTCCAAGGCCACTCATCTCAATGTAAATGACAGGAAAGGATAAGCAAGCGACCTACTAAGATAGAAAGCCTCCCTAGGTTAGTGTGAGAGTGTCTCCACTCACGTAAGCCTGTTACTGGCCAGTTATTGAAAAGAAAGTTTTAATTTACAAACTTTTGAAATGCCAAAATTGCAGATGCAGCACTGTTGCCCATAATGTTAAGGCAGTAGCTGGACACATGGAGAAGCTCTGTGCAGAATGGAAGACAGAGCGTACTGGGCGCGGGAGCCGTGGATGTGAGGGAGGCTGGCCTGGAGCAGGTGAGGCTGTGAGGAGAATGTCATGTAAGGAAAGCTGTGCGCGTTCAGATGGCACAGGCTAAGGCTCAGAATTGCATCTTAATGGTCCTCTTTGAGCATTTAGAGAAAAACAGAAGATGAGGCAATTCCTAAAATAATCCAGAAGGGAGACCATGGTTTCCTGTGGATAGCAGCGTTAGGCACAGAAGGACATGCGCAGAGCCAGGAGCTTGGGGAGGGGACATTTAGCGTTCTGAGATTTGCTGTTCATTTCAATACTGGATGTGAGTGGAAGGTAGAATTGAAAGTAATCTGTGTTTCTGGGCCAGACAACAGTGTCAACAATGGATCTTGTTAGGATAAGAGCAGTTTTTCAGAGGAAGCAGCTTTTGCCAGCAGGTTCCGTATTTATTTTAGTGCTGTCACCTGGAGGTGCTAGCCCAACGAGACCCTGAAGCCTACACTGGGGCCTCACACCTGTAGATCCTATTTCCTTTGCTGTTTGTTCCTTATGTTAATGTTTTTTTTTTTTTTTTTTTTTTTTTTTTAAAAAAAAAAAAAAAAAGGTTTCTAACTACATTTTCACCCAAACATTTATCACTATCAATCATGAAGTTCTTGTCCTGTCACTCCTGGTTATCATGAGCTGTTCCCTTCTGGTCACTCTGGCTGAGGCTTCCGTTAACTTGCGCTCCAATAGAATCTCTGTAAGATTCTGCGAAGTTTTATTCTGTCCTTCTCAGCAAAAGCTTGGTTGGAGAATATGATGTGAAGTATGCACTGGGAATAAAATTTCTAATTAAGTTTGTTCTCATTATTTCTTATTCTGTTTTTGCAAGGTGCTATGAAAGGTGACTATAACGCTACCTATTCCGTGTTTCCCCATTATTAATGAATGCAAGCTGAAGGGATGCCTGTAAAAAAGATGGTTTTTTGTTTTGCATTAGATTGTTTTATTTTATGCTTTGAGAATAAATGTTAATATTTTTGAGGCTGATAGGATTATGAATCACAAAACCCTGTGCATATATAAAATGGACTGAGGAGTTAGTGTTAATGAGGACTACCACACAGCTTTTTAAAAACAAAGAAACTTGCATAAGCATGACAAATACTTCTTTTGTAATTTAACAAACAGAACTTGCACTAAAAAATGATAAAAAGGTAGAAAAATACTGAAAATTAATGTGAATCTCTTGATGCTCAATTTTCATATGAGCCATAATTTCTTTTAGAGCAAAGAAAACAGAATCTCAACAGGAGAACCTTACTTATTTATCTAAATGACTACAGATCCGTAGCTATACACTATTTAATTGGCACTTAAAGTATCTCAACAGTATAATTATTTCTTTGTTCAACAAATATTAATTAAGAAGCAAAGCTCGTGATGAATTCATCAGCCAACTGCACGTTTCCTGCCATAATTTATTTTAATCCTCCTTTAAGCCATATTACTCACTATGAATTGGCTGTGTGAGGGAACTCACCATGATGCAGGCGATTTTGACCTCACAACAGCTCTTGAGATGACTTTTTTTGAGAATAGAGTATAGATCATTCCATACAGACACACAACTGGAGACCTGAGGACTTTGTCTTAGGCTTAACTTTGCAGTTCGTTGGGCTTGTTACATGCCATTGTTGCCTTTCACTCAGACAGCTGTACAACTCCAATTGCTGATAGAGCCTTGGCGCTGCCAAAATTATTCATCTCTTGATGCCAGCAACAGCAGGAATAATGGGCTGTCTAGGAAAGAGGGGAAGGAAGTCTTCCTCACAACCCTGGCATCCTGGCTTGAGGTGGCTGCCTGGTGGTTCAGCCCACCCCAGGGCGTTGTACATCCTGTGGTCCATGGACACTAGTCTCAGAAGAAGACTCGCAGTGACTGTGATGTCCACTGTGTCTTCTGACCCTGCAGTCCCCCCTCTCTCCATTTTCTTCTCTTATCTAGTGGCATCTGTGATGTACAAAAAGCCGACTAAAAACACTGACAGTAGTGGATCAGATTAAGTGGACGAAATAAAGTGATACAGCAGACAATGTGCAAGAACCATATTTTTCCTTCTGGACAGCTTTTTTCTATTGGTTCATATCTCATAGAAAAGTACAGTGGAGCAGTGGCTATAAAGGCATTATTCCTGCCCTATCACATGCTGTTAATTTTAAGAGGGCTGCTACTTACTTGGTCTCCTTTTCTGTATATAGCAATGATAAAAATCAGAAAAGGAAGTTAGAAGAAAGAGACAGAATTCTTCCTCAAGCCTGTCTGTACTCTAATCCTGGCAGAAATCCCTAGGAGTGGTCTCACAACTCTTGTGTTCTAGATCATTAGTGAGGAAAAACAGATCTAGCTTGTAAAACGGTGTTTATGAGTCGAGACTACTTAGACAGGGGCTGTGGTGTAACTGTTATTGTATTTCAAGTGATTGGCATCCACAAAACATAGAATATTGTTAAGAACCCAGTAAAAATCATTTAATTAACTATATTGTCTAACAGTATTAGTAATATTTTGGATAAGATCACAGGGGAGGTATTGTATATGAAGAGATCGTATCATCTAGCAGGAAGCCCAAGAATGGGTGGTGTTCTGGCTTGCTCCTTTCCAAGTAACCATCTCAGAAGAACAACTCAAGGGTCCCATGAGAACTACTTTAATTGTTTACAAGGAAAAAAAAAACCCTAGGGACCTACAGAGTGCCTGCTATGTCTTCCTACCTAACAATCACCACATGGAAAACCTAGTTCCCAACACATGAATCCTTTAGGAGATATAAACAACTCTATTCCAAACTGCAGCTGTGTTTATAGGTTTCTTCACTTAATTATTAATTCATTGAATTTATTTGTGTATAGCAGGTGAGTAATGTGAAGCCAGGTAGAGAACTGGGCCATTGGCTGAAGAGAGAAGAATTATAGAGAGAAAGCTTAGTCTACCTGGCTATTGAAGACAGAGTCGTGCTCCTAGAGCATGTTGATTTTCTCAACCAAAAAGCACAGTTCCAATTAAAAAAAAATAAGTTTGACTTGTTCTTGCTTGTTGTACAAGTATACTCTAGTTAGGAAAAGGACATGTGGTCTTTGATTGAACCATTAGATGCATATATGCAGTTAAGGTTTTGATTGAAAGATGATCTAAATGGTCTCAAAGAATTATGGAAAAATGCTTTGCTTGGCAAGACTACAGATGTCCTTATTTGTTTATTTGTTTTTGATGTATTTGGTACAGGTTTTCTCTACATATCTTGGACTCATAGTGATCCTCACATTTTCAGGCTTCCTGGAACTGGAATTACAGTTGTACGTCACCATGTCCCTCTCAGTGCTAGTTCAATGCACCCAACTGGACCCATGCCACATGTGGTGCAGGGGATCCACCCCCTGCCCCTGGGCTTGTCTAAGCAGGCACTTAGTCCTCTGAACCATCTCACTGGTTCTGTATATGTCTTGGTTTTGCAAGTCTTCATTCTTTTCTTTTTCTTTTTATTGTATTTAGGACAGGGCCTACAGGGTCTTCACTACACAGATTAGACTCATAGTGATCCTCCTGTTTCCAGCTTTCTAAACTCTGGGATTACAAGTATGAGCCACCATGCCCAGTCTCACCTACTCTCTCACCACACTCCGGGTATGGGGCCAGCACAGTGCAAATCTTTGTTCTTAATGACTCAGATTGTTAGGACTGAAAAATCTTACTGATTATTTCTGAGCGAGATGGTTCAGTGGAACAGGTGCTTCCCTGGCAAGTGCAAAGGCCTGAGTTCAATCCTGGTTCTCCAAAAAAAAAAGGTGATTAATTATTTTTGAGAGAGAATATGTCTAATACTCTGTGATGTCATTTCCATTTGTGTAGTGACCATTAGGTGGCTGTTGAAGTGGCTCCTAAGTGCTGCCAGCTCCATCATATATCATATATCAGTCATATAACATATTCCATACATCATATATATATATATATATATATATATATATATATATATATATATTCCAAAGTCCAAAATTAATGAGATGAGATAATTGTCCACTTTTCTAATTGGACATAATCTTTAAAGGAAACAAAAAATAATACCTGTTAGAATGTCAATATCTGACTATAGTCAATTCAATCAGGACATGGAGTATCATTTTCTCACTTTCTATAGATTCTTGGTCAAGCAGTGTACTAACGGTAGTCATAAAAACCTTATGTACAAGGTGGAAACATAAGATTACCCACGTCTTTGTTTTATCCCTTAAATTTCATGTGAATATTGTATTTTATTTCAGGCCACTATTTTTTAATATAAAAATTATTTTACTAAATTAAAATCTAGTAAAACTCATGCTTTCTGGAAGGTATCTTGAATTTAACCTGTGGCTTTTAGCACCTTTACTTCTTCATATGCAACTCACTATGATAGAGTGGAGATATTAATTTCTCATTTTAAGAAATGTGACATTAGCTACTCCAGCCCCCTCTGGGCTCTATTCATACAGGCCAGCCAGAGATTAGACCATTCTGTGTTCATTTTATTTTGCTTTTTAATCAAAACCTTTTGCTGAAACTAAAGGTTAGTGATAACTGGATTTTACTGAAAGTGATTGCTTTTGTAAGTATAGAATGTTTAAATAATTTAATTATGTTGACAACTAAATAAGTAGAATGGAATATATTAGCATGTTTTAAAGTTTAACCTAGAAAGATCTATTGATAGTGGCTTAAGAGCAAGGTGATATTTATAAGAAAAGAATGAGGGTTTTAGGGGAATGTTTGTGCACCCAGAGAGAAAGCAAAAGGGCAGGGAGGGCAGGCCTGTCCACCTCCCCACTCTTCCAGTACAGCCCAAGACCTTCCCAGTTCCCACTGCTAGGTTCAGTTCTACCTATGCAATAACAAAACAAAAAACGGGTGTGTATAAAAGCCTCTGTAGTCAGTTCAAGCACAAATGCTGACCAAATAATATCTAATGTTTTTCTCAAGGAAGTTTTACACTATATTGACTGAGAACACTCACTGGTGCTAAAGTTTGATTTATTCATGTCAAGTTCAGATAATGAATAAGCCTGCTAATTATGGCTCCATAGCCTTTTTTTCACTTTCCTACTTTCCAAGTACCTTGGCTTTTCTTCTGTAAAAGTGAAAGTACCTCTTCTACACAGAACTGTGAACAAGGTATGGGAGATGTTCTGTACATGTAGTATATAAAACAGCTTCTGACACAGTTACTTTTAGCTATTATTGCAGGCCTCCTAACCTGCTAAAACCATGATGTAAAAGGATATGCCCATTTGTTTGAAATATTACTTCTTAGTCTTTTCATGAAATTATTGCATGCATTTTTTTCAATTTTCTATTTAATGTCAGGGGAAAATGTATGTGCTGTGAAAAGTAAATTTATTGAGGCCTGGTTTGACATAATATAGTTTAAGAATTCTCCTAAGCTTCCTCAAAAACTTTAACTTCATTAATAAGAGATACATTAGTCCATGAGCCTTTGGGGACGAATAGGATAAAAAAAATCTCCCAATTGTAAACCACAAGTATTGGAATTAATTAAATAGTGGATAACTCTGCTACAGCAAGTCTAAGTATACTTGTCTATTTCTTATGCATGCAGATTGCTATACAACAAATTTTCACACAGTGTTAGAATTCCCAAATTTACAGAAAGCATGTATGTTAGAGACGTAGAGAACATGATGGCAATATCATATTTTTAATGTTGTTTTCTCATTTGTTTATTTAGAACTTTGAATTTCTTATAGAAAATTTAAAAGACATTATTAAATCTGATTTATAGCTTGGATAATTATACTGCCAATTTCTGCTGGCCTAGTAAAATGAGCAGTTAATGCTTACATTTTTTTCTCTTTTTTAACTTTTTATGATTTTTTGACCAATTTTGCATGCTTGTATTTGATAAGCTGAACAACAAATTGGAAGACAACAATATGCAATATAACGATCTATTAATTTCTATCACTTTGTTTAGTGAAATTTTGTATTACTCTTAGTTTTTTACTATATTCTGTATTCTTTTTAAAAAATAAAATAAAATGTACTAACAAACTTAATAAAAATATGATGTAAGACCTGTATTAGTGTCTAGAATCAATGCCTCTAAGACTGATGTGTCGTAAAGAAAAATTTCATAGCATTCCTCTCAAAATAATTTTACCAGGCTTGGGAGATAGCTCAGTAGAGCAAGCGTACGGTCCTGAGTTCAATCCCTGGTTCCACCGAAATATGAATAATAATAGTAATAATAATAATAATTTTAGCATAAATTTTTCTGAGATAAATCAAATATCAAAGTCACTTTAGGCAACATGTATGTGACTTCACTTTTCAGTATATAACTGATAGGGACCATATCAAAAGATCTTTGATTTTAGTGTTTTATTTTTAAAAAAGAAAAAAGAATGTGAAAATATATTCCTTTTTATACAACAGATTCACTCTCTAACCTTATGATCAGTCTAAAGTTTTTACTCCTGAGTTAACTTGGAAATGAAAATGTCAACTGCAATTAAGTAGATTGTAACTTGCCAATGTTGATATGGCCATTTTTATAATAGACTTATAGAACTAGCACATTATCTTTCAGAGACTGAAATCTACTGAAACTTACATATATGTTGGAAGTTTATATGCAAGTATATGTCATTTAAATCTTAAAATTACCTATTAGCTTGCTACTGTATACTTTCTTTTGCAATTAGTTTCAAATGTAACCATGGCATTTTTTTCTCTCTCTGCAAATTAAATAGAGTAATCTTTGTTTTGTAGAAGATATGTTGCAAATCACATCCTGCAGATATTTCAAGCATGGACATTACCCTATATGTGTTTTTTCCATACACTCAGAGTTACGCTAAAGCTGATAAAATAGGAGCAATGAAGGGTAGGGAGAGCCCATCACACATCATAGCAACCCATGCATGCAGTCTTTTCCTGACCATATTAATTAGCTTGCCCATTATTGTAACAAACTACCTGGCATCCACAAGTCAGAGGGGTGTCTTATTTTTCACAGAGTTCAGTCCATGACCAAGTGGCTTGAGGGCAGGAACATTATGGTAGAAGATAGGGTGGAAAAAGCCACTTATTTTATGTTGGTCTTCAAGCAGAGCATAGGGAAGAACACCAGCAAGAGATACATTGTCTAAAACCATGGTCCCAGTGACAGACCTGTAGCGGGGCTCACTTTGACAACGCCTCTACCTGTGACGGGAAGTGCACTAATCCGCTGCTATGCTTTCCCACTGTCTCATCACTGCTCCAGGAAACCCTTAATCCTACAAGTTGACAGGTAAAATAGTCTGGCGTGCTTTCTAAGACAATGCATGTCACCTTTTTACATAAAAGTAGCAGAGCACAGGTGCTCCTTGGCCGGCATTGCTGTTTCCGTGCTTTGCAGCCATGATTAAGTACAGTCATGATTACCTGCAGGCCAGCAGTTCAGTACCTCAGTGCTCCACCTGAGAACTAGAGTGCTCTTGAGAGACAATTGGAATGTCCACACCCAGGAGAGCTGAGAAAGGGCTGACCCCGCACGCAGGCCTGATGCCGGGTGATGGGGCACGATTTCATCATGACCTGCACAATTTAAAGCTGACAGCATTTATTATTTCTGAAATTTTCTATGGACTAATTTTGAAGCACAATCTCATTGTTTTCACAGTGAAACTATGCATGTGGGGAAACTGTTGAAAGTATTTAGAAGTTTTAGATGATTTTATGTGATTGTATTGCATTTTGTGGCCTTTTAGAGAAAACTGTGATTCTAGGTTGCTTTTTTTTTTTTTAACATAACTGATTGGTGTAAGACTTTAAGAATATAAAGTGGAAATTGTGTACTGTGTGGACTTGTTTTTATGGTCTTCATGATACAGTATTATCTCTCTGTGATGCTCATAGTAACCAGATATAAATGGAGGCACTCTCACGCTTCATGAATTTTGATCTGTGTTTCGTTTTGTACTTTCAACTGCAGCCCATTTAAGACCAATTTGCTTGAACCTGTAGGAATATTCATTTTCCTGATTATCACATCTGATTGTGTAGAAAGACCCCAGATGTTTGAGGTTGAAACATATTCTATTTTTGAAAATACAATTTTTAATCCTTTTAAAACATCATAACACATCACATTTTTAAATGTCTTTTTTAGACATTCCCCCAGTTATTTATATTTTGTTGACATCAGTGAAGAAGAATGGAAAGGAATGAGTTATTAATTTTATTTTTACCCGAAACTGATTCTGATTTGCTAATGCGGACATGACTGTATCTAGAATACTCAGATGTACCTTGTATTGTTTTCATCCCAAGCTTTAATCTTTTCAACAATTTTGCACCTAAGTCCTATTTGCTCATGTCAGACTCTAGTCTGTTCATGGGCTGCATGCATTTGGACAGCACACTAGCTTCCAGAGCATTACCGTGAGGCAATAGTAAGCCTAATAAGCTTACATAATAGCCAGAAATTGGATGAGAGGAACAAAGAACAGACACGGGAGAGACAGAAACAGGGGACACAAGAAGCATAAGACATGCTGTATACTTGCACCAGCTCCTCAGGGGAAAGTAAATATTACTACTACAAATATGATAAATAAGCATGATGGGCCTGGGCAGAGAGCTCAGTGGAATAAGCTCCTCCTTTGGCAAGCACAGGGACCAGGGTTCAATCCCCAGTCCTGCATGCAGAGCAGGCCCCACCCCCAGGGCATACTGAGCCCATGATGGAGTCTGGGTGTGGTGCCCATGCCTGTAATCCCAGCACCAGGGAGGCTGAAAACAGGAAAATCACTATGAGTCCAAGTTGAGCAGTGAGACCTTTTACCAAATATATCCATGAAAAAAATAATTATAATCATTATGTACTGCAAATATATACTAATGAAATATTTTCAATGAAATGAAATAATATTGATGTTAATTTGAGGAAATTTAATGTGTCTTTTTTATGTATTTGGTAGGGGGTCTTACTATGAAGCTCAAACTCATAGTGATTCTCCTATATTCAGCCTCCCCACTGCTGGGATTGCAGGAATGTACAAACATGGCTGAATGCAGTGGCCTGCTCAGCTTGCCGGGGGCGCAGGGCCAGGACATCATGTGGTGCCAAGGATCGAACCCTGGTCCCTGCTCTTGTCTAAGCAGGCACTTAGTCTACTGAGCTATCTTACCAGCCTTAAGCCCTAATGTGTCGTTAATGTAATAATTTTTTTAAAAAGTGCATAATATCGTATATTATAAAATATAAGATGATATGTGTTTCTGAAACTCCATTATTTTCTGAGAGCAGCAGCTATGGATCACAGTGTGTTCTGGTTTGTGTCTAGTTGTCCCCCCAAAGCCTCATGCACTCATCGGAACAGATTTATACAATTTATGATTACTTCATGGTCCAACGCTGGGATTAAGGCTGAGTGCTTAGCACTACGGCCGGCAGTCTGCCTAGAATATCAGGAAGAGAAAGGCGCCTGTTCCTTGCCTCTATTCCCTTTCCTTGCTTGTTTTTGCTGACATCTGCCACCATGAACTGTTGCCTTCTGCATGTGCCACCTCGCCCTTGAGCCAGCTGATTATGGACTAAAACCTCTAAAGACTGAGCTACATGAGCGCTCTTCTCTTTAATTTTGGGTGTATCTTGTCAAAGCAATTGGAGAAATGTAGCTAAGACAGTTTCAGCTTTAATATCCAAAAACTATTTTAAACACCAACTCATCCTCCAAATAACCACTTAACATCATTTTCTGTCGCAAGAACTAATTTTATGACCATGTTAATGTACAAGAGAGGTAGTTGAATGAGCAGGATATTTCCACTTCGATTATAGATTAAACATTAAGGTAAGATTGAGTAAGTGGTCTTAGGTCAGTTCACACCTCACACTTCACCTTTCTCTTTTCTCTAAGCATTTTTAATTAAAAATTGCCTGTATCTATAAATAATGTATAACCCAAACGAAAAGCATTTAAGTAACTGCCACAATTTCGCTATGTTTCAGAGATGTAAAGTACAGAATATGTTGACTTTCTCTAAAGTTTTTGTCAGGAATTTTCTTTATCATTCAAATGCTATTAAACATTCAAGGCAACCTGTGATGGAAAGAAACATAGACAGTTTACAAAAATAGTTAAAACGGAATTAGTTCCTAAAGCATATTGAAATAAAAGTCATGGAACAAACTATTTGTATCATTACATGAGAAATAAATGCATGGGGTCCCACTGGAAAGACATTCAAAAAGCTTGCCTGGAAAATAATGTCTGCTCATTGTGGAGCTGTTTTCCTTGCTACATTTAATAAACTTATAACCTCTAAATAAACTGAAAAGATATAGTTTGGATTAATACAGCTTCCTGTCTTTCTGTAGCCTTTGTGCAGCGGTTGGATGAGCTGTGAATTATCTAGCAGCAGGATAAAAGAAAAGGAAATTAAAAGAAAGGAAGAGGCAATGGAAGGTAGGATAAAAAGAAAGGAGGAGAAAAAGTATTCACAAGCAGTTTAAATATAAGGAATGTTTGAAGAATATAATTTTATACACATTGTTAGAGGACCAAATGCCATTTATTCCATGAATCTACATTACTTATGCACAGACAATGGATTCTAAAAATACTCCAAACTCCATAGCTACTTATTTTAACCCCCAGCTGATTCTTTGATGTTGGCTCCCTGTGGCCTTCAGCCACATTAATGTTCAAGACTTCCATTCAGACACATTTGAATACTTGGAAATGTCTTAGATTTCCTAGGCTTGTGCTTCTGTTTCATCTAATATTCAGTTTAACAAAGTGAGGGCCAGAGACACAATACTGATAGAAACGTCACTGTTCCTCATGACAATGTCTCTGCAAAATTCAGAAAGTAAAGATAATTTGTGATATGTATCTGACAGAGATAGCTCAAGTGGTTCATACTGTACTTTTGCAGACAGAGTGACTTGCTTCTACTCTCTTCTATAACATGGATATATGACTCGGCTTGCACTCACATGAGAGAATGCCCTCTCTTGGTTTCGCTGCCCTGCTTCTCTGGTATTGCCAGTGAGGATGGCTACGACTTCCTAATATCAAGAACTGATCCCAGAACTTGGGAGGCTGAAAACAGGAGGAGGATCACTATGAGTCTGATCTGTGCAGTGAGACCCTGTAGACACTGTACTAAATACATTCAAAAAAGAAAGAAGTGATACCCTCGGGTCTCAGAGTTCAGCAATAAAAATTAACCTACACTGTGATAACTTAAAATTTTCCAAGTAATTCCTACTCAGAATAATAGTGCTTCATAGAGATAGATAACTTTAATGTTTGTTTCTAGAATTCCAGAAATATCCATTTATTTATGGATATTTATTTATGAAATCCAACCAATAAACTTCTCATTTGACCCCCTTCTTGGAGCAGCATAACATTCAGTGGGTCCAACCTGCTTGCCTGTAAAAATATTCCAAGATCTGCTCTGGGGAACTCTATTCTACCACAATTCAGTCCTACCTGGGGAAAATTTTTCATTGAGTCAGTGGCAAGAAGGTCCTAGATTTTAAAAATACCAGCCTTAGACTCTATTTGAAAGAAAGTATTTATCCTCCATGAATAACTGTACACCCTCCTGTAGTAGGTAAAAAAAAAAGAAAAAAAAAACTGCTTTGATTGATCAACATCCCATGCTTTCATTTTATTGGGAGAATTAAGCGTAAACATTATTTTATTTTTACAATCAAATGAATATTGAAATTTAGTGTTAGCTACCCAGGATGACATGTCCAGAATCTAGCTGCAGTCTCTGGTTAGAATCTATTTGTGTTTCATGGACTACAGGAAATGAGTGAAACTGAACAAAGAATATAAATATTGTTGTTTTTTTTTTTTTTTGCGGTAGCAGGGATTGAACTCAGGACCTTGCACTTGCCTGGCAAGTGCTTATTCTCCTGAACTATCTCCCCAGGCCCAAGAATATAAATATTCTAAAAATGAAAAAATAGAGAAAATAGGTTACAAATATTTAGAATTCATCTATCGTTGTTAATAATCTAATAATTTATGTGTGGCATAAGTTGACTTTTAAAAATATCAATTTGTACAACAAACTCAAAATATTATTTGCATATTATTATATACTAAGAAAATGTTAACAACAATCTCCTCTCTCTTTGGATTGAGCAATGGTACTAGCGATCCAGCCCAGACAGCCAGGACCCTGTACATTCTAACCATATGAGCTACGCTTGAGCCCCAATTCTGTAAATTAAGTTTTAAATCAATTAATTTCTGATTTTCTTTCAGATAACTCCATACAGAATTTCAGGTTGAGGAGAAATTTATTCTTATTGAACCACTTGACCTTAAGTACTAGCTTTAAAAGACTCTTGTTTATGTTTCATTCTTATACTGTACTCCTTTAAATGAGTTTTCACTCTTTGGCAGTTTGGAAAGAGAGAAATGTAGTTAAATGCTATAAAAATATGAGATGCTATAAATGCTATAAAATTTAAGATCTTGGGACTTTCAGAATACCTGAAGTTTAACAGTTTATTTTTCAAAGTCATTTCACAGTGTCTATGAAGCCCATTGCAACTGAATATGGCTGACAATGTAAACTGCAATAATTCTCTGAAGTTTTCCTTCAGATGGATTTGGTTTTAAACTGATGTTAAAGACATGTCACTTCTAGGCTGGATTTTCATTAATGATGAAGATAGGTAAGAAGTACTTTTGTTCTAAATAGAGCAACTCAAAACATGCTATTATGAGCTGCTTATTAGGAAAATCATTAAACTAGGGAAAGAATAATTTATACAATATTTTAATGATTTACCCTATAAATAAAATAACATTCTTAAGACCATAATAAAGGGTTAATGGGCTTTATCCTTCAAGTTTTCCTTCCTTATAATGGAGGAGGTTGGTTATATATTAAAATGGTGTAATGTATCTTAAAATGTTGCTTCTAATAACTGTAATCACTACTGAAATTACTTTCAGAATGTTTAAATTACTACCGAATATTGCTTTGAATCCAATATCTATCTAAAAGGTACATTTCTTCTTTTCATTTACCAAAATAAAAATACTCACCAAAGTACCTACCAGAAGATAACTGCCTCATTCCAATGGTAGTTTACATAATTTGCAATGAAAGCATGTTTCAAATTATATTTTCCTTAACTGTAACTGTGACTTGTACTGGTTTTCCGGAAGTGTGCAAAATAAATGAAATTTTTAAAGCAGATACAACCCTGGATTAAACAAGAAACAGAAAAAAAATAAGAAGAAGCGTAGGAAAACAATAACTACTCCAACAATCTCAGAGGAGACATTGAGGATTGAAAGAGATCCTAGCTTTTGCCAGTAAGAGGCATTCTGTGTGCCAGTTTTGACACAAAGATCTGAGCTGTGCTTGTCTTCTAAATTGTCATCACCAATAAACACATGGAACATGAGAAATGATTTATATTGTTCAAGCTAAAAATAGCCATGGAAGGCTGGGGAGATAGTTTGATGGCCCAGTCACCTGCCTGGCATGTGCAAGGACCAGGGTTTGATCCCTAGTACTGCATGCCGTGCTGGCCCCAGAATTCCAAACCTGTGGTTTGGAACCCTACACCAGGCACGGTGGCCCACTCCTATAATTTCAGAGCTGGAGAGTCTAAGACCGGAGGACCACTCTGAATCTGAGCTGCTCTCTTCCAAATAAATAAATCAATAAATACTAATAAAATAAAATACAATTATCCATGGGATAGCAGTGTGATATTGCAGAGGGTGGCATGGCAGCTAATTGAAAAATATGGTAATGGAGATATCTTGAGTATCACTTCTAGTCTAAATTCAGTTTACTGAATGATCACAATCATGATTCCCTTCTGCTTTCTCACCACTCACTCTTATTATGCTTTATTTTTGTATTGTTTCAAAATCATTGCTTCTGTTATAAACATTTCAAGTATCATATTTCCTTGTGACCTAACAGATCAGACTTCACCTCTCCAAGATGAGGTGAGAAGCCTTTTCTTGGGGAGATGCTTTATCTAATGTTCACTTTTTTAGGTTGAATACAGAGAGGAGAAATGCAAGAAAGGCAAAGGAACACTTCTGAAGTCAATGTAAATTGCTCCAAAGGAGGGGAAAGGGAACTCTTGTTGAAACAGCTGGTTCCAAATTACCAGAGTAAAATACACAAAGATTTATGGCTCCTTAACTCCTTTTCTTAGCAAAACTGCATGTCCAACTTTTTAGAATGATGACGATAGAAATTATTTTTTTCTTATAATTTATACAGTATTGGTAAATTTAAAGTCTAAAAAGAAGGGCCCATGAGATAGCTCAGTGGACTAAAGCTCCTGCTTAGGCAAGCGCAGGAACTGCCATTCAATCCCTGACACCACACGTGGCACCAGCCCTGCATCCAGGACAGACTGAGCTGGCCACAGAGTCCGGGCGTGGCCACAGATGTAGCCCAGCGCTGTGGGGGCTGCAAACAAGAGGATTGCTAGCAGTTTGAGTTGCATAGTGAGAGCCTGTGACAACCAAATAAATTGGTATTGAAAATGAAGAAATAAAATCTAAGAAAAGTACTTAGCAATGAACCCAATTCCCCAAGATATAAAAGTAAGAAGAAAGAGATTCATATTTTAAAGACATAGTACATTTCCCCCCTCTTGTGCCAGGAATCAAATCTAGGGCCTCACATTTTCCAGGAAAGTGCTGTGCTACTGAGCTACACCCCTGGCCCTACAATTTTAAAGTGTAGTTAAGATTTAACTGGTGGACATTAAGTTTGGGGAACAATGTGATAATTTTCGGCCTTTCCTGGTTGACTTTAATTTCATCTATTGGTTATCTCAATTTGCATTCCAGTACTGGGGCTGTACCCAGGACTTTTGTACTGAGCTGCATCTATCCATTTTAAAACAGGGTCTTTCTATGTTGCTAATTTGCCTAGGCTAGGGATGAACTTACTATCCTCCTGCATTGTCTTCTCAGGATGCTAGAATTATATGTGTGATTACCATAGTCTTATTGGTTATAATTTACTGCTTAATTTCTTATTTAATAAATCATCATCTTCATATGTCTTAATCGGAATCAGATATGTGGACAGATCTGAAATTTAGTGGGCATGAATTTATGTGCAAAGTGATGTAATGTCATTATCCTATGTATTTGTGCAATTCATCATGTCAATTCTGTTTGCAGACAAAGACAGTTATGCTCAGAAAATTCACTGAAAAACTCCCTCAATTCAGCTATGATATGCTGGCCACAAAATTTGTTAATTCTAACAAAACAACACACCTTCACCTAAGAGTTTCTTCTGTTAGATTACTACTTATTTTCTCCTTAATTCTATTTAATGGATTGCAAAATTAAATATGCTATTTACTCTGTTTCTTTATCTGGTCTTAGAATCTATTAAAAGTTGTGGGTTATTATTATTATTTTTGTCTTTTTGTATTTAGTACAAGGTCTACACAGTCTCATTGCATAGATTGGATTCATAGTGATTCTCCTGTTTTCAGCCTCCCAAGTGCTGGGATTACAGGCACATGCCACCATGCTCGTCTCAGTCCCATCTCAGTGCACTCCAGGGACGGGGCCAGCATGGCAGGCCAGAACTTGATTCTTTTTTTTTTTTTGAAGAGTATTCACTAAAGCTGGGTGTGGTGGCACATACCTACAATCCCAGCTGTAATGATGTTGTGACAGGAGAGTCTTTGTGAGTTCAAGACCAGCCTTGGCTTCAAATTGAACTCAAGTTGTGCCTGACCTGCATAATATGAGCCTGTTTCAAAAAAAGATAAAATTTAGAGCCCATACTCATAAGTGAAATAAATTAGACCTGCATGTATAAACATTGTATTGTTGCCCTAGTGTAAGAACTTGGAAGAGTAAATAGGATCTGAACGATTCTGTGAAAAGAGAGAAATTGTCCAAAGATAAAGAACACCTGGGTTAAGGAAGGAAAGAAGGAGGGGAAAAGGAGATAGATACATACATACACAGGATAGCTTGGGTCATTGTACTGCAGATTCCTGCTGGTCTATCAAAAGAAGCAGTTAATGCTTAATTTTATTTCCTTTCCTTTTCAATTTTTTAATAAATTTTGAGCAACCTTGAAGGCTTATATCTGCCAATCTAAACAACTAGTTTGAATACAATATGCAATATATCAACCCTTGAATTCGTATCACTTTGCTTATTGAAATTCTGTATCTTTTCTACTTCTTTTGACTGTTTTTTGTTATTTATTTATTCATTTATTTATTATTTATTTTGTATTTTAGTACAGGGTCTATAGAGTCTCACTACATAGATCAAACTCATAGTGATCCGCCTGTGTTCAGCCTCCCACCAGCTGGGATTCAGATGTGCACCACCGTATCCAGTCTCAATCTCCAACTCAACGCTCTGCTGGGGTGGGGCTGGCACAGCAGACTGGGGATGAAACCCCTGCCCCTGTGTCTGACTTAGCAGGTGCTTTGACCTGCTGAGCTATTTGGTCGCGCCTTGACTATTTTTTATATTCTTTAACAATAAAAATAAAAATAGATAAAGGATACTCACTAGAAAATAACCCCTTTGTAAGTACTCTGTTATTCAATTTTAAATAAGATTATACATTTATGTTTAAATTTTTAAGTTGTTCATGTGTTGGTTCTATTTTACATTTTTAATTATGTTCAATTTTTTTAAACAACATGAACTGATGTGTGTGAATATTGATGAGATACCTATGTAACAGTGAAATCCTAGATTCCATGGTCACAGAATGTATCAGGATACCAGTGAAACCAGGAGGCACACATGCATATTTCCATAAGATAGTAATGCTATTTTTGTAAATAGCATTATGCATAGGCTAATGCCTATTATCGTCAATGGGCTCGTGTTACTACAGAAGCTGAGAAAGCCCAAACATGTGCTGTCTATAGCTGGAGACCCAGCAAACTGGGGATGTAGTTTGAAGGCTTGAGAACTGCGAAACAGATGATAAAGGTCTAAGAACCTGAAAAAAGCATTTCAAGGGTAGAGGATGAGTATTGTAGTCCTACCAGGCCAGGAGAGAGCAAATTCATCCTTTGTCCATCCATCCTTGTGCTGTCCCCACAGATTCAATAATGCCTACCAACATCCATTGCTTTGCCCCAGTTCACCAATGCAAACATCCATCTCTCCAGAAATGCTCTCATTACTAAACAGCATTTAACAGATGTCAGGCATGGCTCAGTCAAGCAGTCCTGTGCAATGTACCACCACGCAGAGCGACCATCATTCCTCCCTCCAGAATCATCAAGATCCTGACTCACAAATGGCTTTGCAGTCAGGATCATGGTGCTGCAGAGTGGGAGACAGGAGGTAGCTGCTGGTAAAATCTGAGCCCACATGCATGGATTTGATCACACTTGCCTCCTGACCCAGGAAGCAATCTAATGAGGCATTTGATGGTGCTGTCAACTCTATTAAGCAATTTCCATAGGAGAAATATACACCAATGCTGGGAATCGAACTGCAGATTTTTGGATAAGGTCTAAGAACCTTATTTTAGTTACTTATGGATTTGCATAGCTAAAGACATAGAAAAATATAAAATGTAGGGTATCTTTTAAAAATCTTATCTGTACAACATTTCTGGTACATTTTATGAAAGACCCAGTGATTTACCTAATTTGATATTGGTTAGAAAGTGATATATGTGCTGTTAGGCTAAGGTGTTTGTGAAATGAAGAAAGTAGGAAGATTTTGTTGATTTTAAGAGGACAACAATTGGGTCTATTTCTGGTCATTTGAAAGCAGGTACCCAGGCCTGTGCTAAACTAGCCACAGACACAGGATGTGGTGGCACACATCTGTAACCCTAGCACCGGGGAGGCTGAGACAGGAGAATCACTATAAGTCCAAGGTGTGTAGTGAGACCCTGTATCAAATACAGAAAGAGAGAGAAAAACAGAACAAGAAAGAGAGAGAGAGAGAGAGAGAGAGAGAGAGAGAGAGAGAGAGAGAGAGCAGGTACCCTTTGGCTTTTGCAGTAGCATTTATTTGTTTTGGACTATAGGATTGCTTAATTACTAGGCCCACATTTATGTTTCTGTGGCCTTTGGATTTCCACTGCTGTGCTGAGTATAGCCATGTCCCCTGGGCTTCTCTGCTCTGCCTCTTCATCCTGGCTGGCCAATGCTGGCAAATCTATTTACTCCACAGCACATCTTCTCCTGCTTCCAGTGACCCTGGAAAAGTAGGCTAAGCACTGTAACACCTTTGCCGGGTCTCGGAGCCACCCCGACTGACAGCCAATCTGGTTAGCTTTTTAGGAAGGGAGCTCAGCCTCTTATCCAAAGGTCCTGGATCTCAGGCCCATTTGCTCATTACTGGGGCTGGGATAATGACTCAAGCAGTGTCCACTCTCATGATCTGCGCTGGCTCTGATCATTAAATCAATGAATCATTAAACAAGAACACAAAACCATATATTTAGTTGTATTCCCCACTCGCTAAAGGTGAGGGCAGGATTAATGGGTTCCTATTTACACAGACTCTGGGAAGATTGCAGAGCCGAGGCAGCCCAGCCTGGGCCAGCTCAGTGAGTCTGAGGGATTTCAGAGCAGAGTGTGAAGGGAGCGAGTGGTACTAATCTCTCCTCCAGGTTAGGGATTTTTCTTGGCTGAGGAAATAGAAAAGTTTTGTTTTTATAGTTTTATTTTGTTTTTTAATATTATAACTTGGGTTTAGAAAAGAGAGCATTTAAGTGATGTTCAGAACTAAACCTGGCAATATGAGATGGCCATGATTTTAGCTTCTTTTTCTTTTCTTTTCTTTCTTTCTTTTTTTTTTTTTTAATATTTTGATACAGGGTCTCACTAGGCTACTTGGACTCATAGTGATCCTCCTGTTTCAGCCTCCCCAGTGCTGGGATTACAGGCATGAGCCACAGTGCCCGATTCCTGGGCTGGCACAGAGTGCCCAGAGTTCTTGGGCCATCCAGGCATGCAGTACTAATGATTAAAATCCAGACCTTGTACTTGCCAGCAGACACTTGAGCCATCCAGCTGTCTCCCCAGCCCTAGCATCCTGTTTTCATTGTTCCTTGAGATAGTTTGCTTGGAACCAGGCTGCCTCCTCTCTGTAGAAGTAGGGAGCCAGAAAAGATTGCAAGGCTGTAACTGAAAAGATGTGTGGTCTTTGTACCTCAAGAAGGGTTACCTAGGTATGAAGGAGGAGGGACCTGAAAAATAAGCTTCAGAGAAATTTTACTTGTTTGGTGACTTAATGCAACTGTGGATCTCTCAGCGCTGCAGCCATTACACTCAATTTATTCTGAAGAGAGATCTTGTTTTCTACCATCCATGGATAATCTCTGGTGTGTATCAATGTGTGTGTGTGTGTGTGTGTGTGCGCGCGCGCACACACACACACACACACACACACACTGATGAGAACAAAAAGAGCAACTTCCCCCATGGCCAAAGACTGCAAGGGTCCTAGTTTGGACTGTGCAGGGCTCAGCGTTTCCCTTTCACTTCAGTCACCCATAGGGAAGGTTGCAGGTTCACTGGTTTGTGTCACAGAAAATTAGTTTCCAGGATGCAGCATTAAGAGTCATGATAAGTTCGTAAGGCAGGATTATCAAGTTCATATTGAGAGGACCTAAAATGTGGGCTCTCAAGAATGAGAAAGTGGACCAGTCAGGTAGCTCAGTGGAGTAAAGCGCCTGTGTAGGGAGATGCAGGGACTAGAGTTTGATCCCTGGCATGCCATGCTGCTTCTGGGGCTCATTAGGACAGTGATTGACACTGGGTATGAAGGCCTGTGCCTATAATCCTAACACTTGGGAAGCTGGAAACAGGAGTATCACTATGAGACCAAGCTGTGTAATGAGACTATTTTTGTATGAAAAAATACACTCAAAAAGTGTATATATATATATAAATGATATATATATAAATGATATATATATAAATGATATATATATATATATGATATATATATATATAAATTTATATATATATATATAAATGATACATATATATATCATTTAAAATTCTTTTTGTTCTGTTTGGGGTTCCATGATGATTACATTTGAATCATGCTCCATGGTGATGATTACATGTATTTTAGGGAACTAATGCACATACACTCTGTCTTACCAGGAGCCCATGGCCCTGCCCCAGAATTCACAATGTGGTGTTGCATCCTCAGCTTGCTCAGTTGCTGGCCTGGAGGAGTGAGCCTCACATGTAGCTGCACTGGAGAGGAATGTAGGTGAGGGCTGGGCAGACGGGAAGGGCAGCTTCCACCCACCTGCGGGGAGAAGGGACTCCGTCAAATGAGTCTCACCTCACAGATGAGGTCCAAAAGAGAACAGCACCCAGTGGACAGTTTGAGGCAAGAAATACTTCATTCAAGGCTGTTGCTCTGGGCTGGAAACATCTCCAAAGAGGGGGGCAAAATTGAATTAAACTCAAAAGCAAGAGGATTTTTCATTGCTAGGGTGAGCTTGTAAAAAGAGGCACCCAGAAGACCAAAGAAGGTTCACAAGATTAAGCCTGTTGTTTGCTAATCAGCAAAGTTCTTTCTAACAATAGCATTTCAAAGAATAGCTCCCAGGTCCTTAAGATTGTTGACTTACATCTCAAAGAGGTATGTACGCGAAGGGGGAGAGTTTTCTAAAGTAATTTCTAGAGGAAAAGGCAGGTGAAGGGCTGGGCATTTGGCTCAACAGTAGTAGAGTGTTTCATCCTCAGTCTGATACCCAAGCACGGCAGAAGGGAAACAAAACAATGAAACATGCAAACAAAATACAACAACCACAATCAAAGAGTAGTGAAACATCACAAAAAAGGAGATCAGGCTCTCCCAGTTAAACTGAGGGGAACACTATGGCCTTCAATGTTGCTTCCTCGCTATACAAATGTTCAGGTTTTTAAGGCTGCGGGGCTGGAGGGCAGGCTTGAGGGGTGGAACAAAGATCGAAGATGCAACCCAAGGCAGGAGCGCGCGGGGATCCCTGGGACAGAACAGTCCAGACGAGAAGGAGCAGTGCTTCTGGAGGAGGTCTCTAAACGCGTGAGGTGCTAGCTCTTAGATGTGCGGAGGAACGTCCTCACAGGAGCCAGGGGAGGGGCAAGGACTGAGAAGACCATGGAATCCACTGAGCTGTGTTTCGTAATGTGTGGGTCCCAGCTAAATCGTGGCGGTGACAAAGGTAATTTTCTCTAGGAGTCAAGTTAGAATCCTCATAAAACATTTACTCAGCAGCTTTGTTTACTTATGTTTTTCCAGTTCCTAAACCATGATTGCTAAGACCACCAGCAGCTTGGAGTTTGCGGCCTGCTCCAGTCCTCTGGGTTTGGGAGTCAAGGCTCGGGAACCCGGGTTTCAACAAGCTCTCCAAGCAGTTCTCATGTGCTCTCCTGTTGGAAAAGCTACATACTCAGATGGCAAGCTTAATGGCACGATGCTTGGTACGTTGATATGATTTGTGATAATTGGTTATAGGGAAAAATATAACAACACTTAGGCCCAGGCTTATGGGAGCTCATTTTTTTATATGTGGGAACTGCCCCAGAGCTGCCTTTGAAAAAGAGATTGATATCAATTAACTCTAAGTACCAGTGATTAACCTTAAGTAACCTAGGCTGCTCCCCCAAGGAGCCACAATTCACTGCCTAAGAAGTTGCAGCTCTTGGGCAAGGGTGTTGGTCTAAGCACAGTTTTCTTACTTGTATTGTCGTTTCTGTTACTTGGTGTTACTTTTCCTAAGGGCAGAGGAAGGGTGAAGCTCATAGGAAGTGATACCAGCCGCTCACCCAGGTTTCTATCACTTCCCAAGCCTGAACAGAGCATGGGAAGACATTTATTTGGAGGGGAAAGAAAAGACATCTCGTTCAAAGCCATCATTGAAGCACCTCTTAGTGCCCCCATCATTATGGACACGTTGCAAAGGTATGGTCAGATAAGAAAGAGGAGGGAGAGAAAATAGCTGATACAAAAGACCACATACCACACTTTCTTCCCACTGGAGGAGGTCTCTGAATGCGTGAGGTGCGAGCTCTTAGATGGGCCGAGGAACGTCCTCACAGGAGACAGGGGAGGGGAAAGGACTAAGAACACCGTGGAATACACTGAATACCTTGTTCTGTGATTTCCCTGTGGACAGGAAACCGCACCCTGACCTCAAGGGACCAGCACCTGAAGGCCTGATTCTCTCTTGTGGGCTGAGGAGACAAGGGCTGTGGTTGCAGCCACTTTCTGGTATAAGAACAAGCTTGTAGCCAAAGGTGAAAATTTTTAACTTTTAAAGTTCTGTGTTGACTGGGGAGATAGCTCAGTATAAAAAGCGCTTGTCCTGAGTTCAATCCCTGGTACTATAAAAAAATGATAATAATAATATAAAAAACAAGTTCTGAAGAGCAGGGCCTGATAAATCTTGGCAAAACTATTAATTATACAAGCTGGGAAGCCTGTGCAGGGCACGTCCTGGTGCTCAGTGTGGGACCTCTCTAGGACTTGACCAGGCTTCCCATGGCCTAGATTAGATGTCAGCCTGAGGAGCTGCAGGATACTACAGGAACAGTGGACAATGAGTTTTTTTCCTACCATGTGTTTCCTCATACTTTCACTACCTTTACTTGGTCCACGTTTACTCTACAGAGCCTGTTTCTTTTCCTACATTTAATAAATGTGAAACCCTGCTCCCATTTATCTTACCTTGACCCATTCTTCATTCGGGACTGAATCCCAGGAAGTACCTGTGAAAAGAGTTTGTGGCACCCCAAAATCCTGTCACAGAAGGATATAGGAAGATGAACTATACTGTGATCCTACTAAGTGTGGGGCCCTCTACATATATCCTTTATTTAACAGATCTGGTGTCTAACTCTCTACTTGGTTGAGGAAGAAGCCCCAGCTAAACAGAGATATAAAAGTTTGCAGAGGTAAGTAAGATTAAGACCTATAGTGAAATAATGCTTCATTGTAATTCTGAGAAGCCTTAGCTAAAACAACAACTTTGTAATAGGGCCCCACATGTTTTCTAACTTACATATGATAAAGTAAGGAGAATATAAAGATTTACTAACAACTATTGTGTGCCTCGAATGTGTCACTGCTTTAAGTATGTGACACACACAAAATATTAATGATTCTTTACAACACACATAGAAAGGAAATTTTAATGTGCTCTCCCCTTTGCACAGTTCACTGCTGAGGTTACTAAAGCAATGGTCAACTGACTTCTAAACCTGGGCTAATCAGAATTCTGAAAGATACCTTCTCTGACACCATAATCTCTAATGTTGAAATACTGAAAATTACAATGGTCATGGGAAGGAAAGGCTACAAACATATAAAATATATGGTAAGTTAGGATAGATATATTACTACTTAGTTCACTGAAAAGAAAGATTTGTGCTAATGTTACTTTGACAATTAAATGCTAGAACTGGCCACTGTAGTACTTTTGAGCTCCATAGAGACAGCACTGTGGAAGTGACAGCTGGCTGGGGACTGGGTGACTGTACTTTGCTAAGGAGAACAAGTAAACAAGGGCAAAGGAGATCCTAAGAAGCTGAGAGGCAGGATGTCATCATATGCATTCTTTGTGCAAACTTGCTGAGAGGAGCACAAGAAGACAAATCCAGATGCTTCTGTTAACTTCTCAGAGTTTTCTAAGAAGTGATCAGAGAGGTGAAAGACCATGTCTACTAAAGAAAAAGGAAAATTTGAAGATATGACAAAAGTGCACAAGGCTCTTTATGAAAGAGAAATGAAAACCTACATTCCTCCTAAAGGAGAAATAAAAAAGAAGTTCAATGATCCGAGTGCTCCCAAGAGGACTCCTTTGGCTTTCTTCTTCTTCTGTTCTGAGTATCAGCCAAAAATCAAAGGAAGACATGCTGGCCTCTCCATTGGTGATGTTGCAAAGAAACTTGTAGAAATGTGGAATAACACTGCAGCAGATGACAAACAGCCATACGAGAAGAAGGCTGCTGAGCTGAAGGAGAAATATGAAGAGGACATCGCTGCCTACTGGGCTAAAGGAAAACCCGATGCAGCAAAAAAAAAAGGGCTGAAAAAAGCAAGAAAAAGAAGGAAGAGGATGAGAAGGAAGATGAGGATGAGTAGGAAGAAGAAGATGAAGAGTATAAGGAAGATGAAGAAGAGGATGATGATGAATCAGTTGGTTCTAGTACAGTGTTTTTTCTTGTCTATAAAGCATTGAATTCTCCTGTACACTTGAGGCCAGGGAGATAGTTCAGTAGAATAAGTACTTGCTTGGCAAATATAAGGGCCTGAGTTCAATCCCTGGTACCTAAAAAAAAAATAATAGTATGATATAAAGGCTGTATAAATAGTTATTATAGTATATTATTTACAAAAAAAACCCAAAACATAAAATAATAATGGCTAGTCAAAAAGCTCAGTGGATTAAAGCACTTAGGCAGATGCAGTGGCTGGGGTTTGATCCCCGGCATGCCATGCTGGCTCCGCCCTCAGGGTACACTAAGACAGCAATTGAGACTGGGCACAGCAGTGCACACCTGTAGTCCCAGCTCTTGGGAGGCTGAACACAGGTGGCTCACTATGACTCCAATCTATGTAATGAGACATGTAGACCTTGTAGACCCTTCCTAAAATACGAAAAGAAAAAAGAAAAGAAAAATAACCCCACTGTACACAACTCATTCTTTTCGAAGAAAAAAAAAAAGAAATGTATGGCTGTGTAAGATTTGTTTTTAAACTGTATGGTATCTTTTTTTTTTGTATAGTCAATACACTATGGAATGTGTCTTTAGTTAGCCTTGTCCTGGGATTTTTTCAATAACCTGTAACCTTGCCTGGTACAGTGTGGGGGTTATAAATTGGTATGGAAATTTAAATCAGGTTCTTTTTGGTTCACAGCACAATTTATTTATATACGGGACAGTAGTTTTTCATTTTCAGTTGTCTCTGATGCAGCTTACACAAAATAATGGTTGGTCTGTTAACTGAATACCAGTCTGTAATTGCAAAAAGTTACAACTCTTTTGTTGACATTCTGAATGCTTTTAAGTAAATACAATTTTTTAAATTAGTATTGTTTTCCTTTTCATAGGTCTGAAACTTCTTGAAAGGAAGCTAGTCTTTTGCTTTTTCCCGTTTTGCATCACATGAATTATTAGTGTTTCTCTTTTCATATAGTTAGCGGATACCAAGCATTTGTCTACACACCCTGCATATCACGATGGGAGTATTAAAAGTCAAACTGAGAACATTTTCTTCCTTGAAATTCCAAAATCTCAGTTATTGATAAAAAATTTCACATAGCCCTCACATGAGGACTCTTAACTCCCATTACCATGTAATGGATGTTCTATTGTGCAGTCGCCACAATAAAGGAGGCCTGAAACTGTATCCCCAAAAGTGTGAGCTTAAAACACAAGAGTCCAGTTCCAGGTTAGCATTCACAGTGAAGGCAGTGAAAGCACTGGCTTTATGTGCCTTTGCCCATTTATCTAAATATGGACTGTTCAGGAAACCTGAGTCGTAAAAGTTTTAAAGTTAGGCTACAAATTAGGAAAGGGCAGATTTTCTATATTGGAGTCTCTCATTTACACAGAAAAAAGAAGAAACACGAGTTTCACATCTTAAGTATGAATTACCCAATTTATTTGAGCTTTTCTTTACAAACTTGGGGTCATGTTTGTCTGCTTAGCAATTTGGGGAAAAAGTTGGAAATTCTATGGGCTTTGAGATTATCACTCTTAAAGTGCCAGTGTTTTAAAATAAGGTGCTTGTGATTACATGCTCTTGTGATGGAGTGCTGCTTTATATAAATTTAATTAGATTCTTTCCATTTGCATTTGTTTATGTAATTTCACGAGGAATACTGTACATATGAGTCCTGGATGATACTAATAAACTAATTGCAGTGGTTTTACATACCATTTAAAATTGCTGATATATCTGACTTTGAGTAACTAATTTAAAGATAACGTGCAATGTATTGAACATTTTTTCTGCTCTTTAAAATAAAGTTTACATGTGGTATAGGCCCTGCCCCTGGGGTGCAGAGGCAGTGATTGAGACTGGGCATGGTGGGGTGCTCGCCAGTAATCCCAGCACTTCAGAGGCTGAAAACAGGAGAATCGTTGCGAGTCTGAGCTACATAGTGAGACCTTGTACCCCCCTGTACACCCTGTAGATCCTGTCCCCAATACAAAATTAACTAATTAATTAATAATTAATTAATTAATTAAAATAATAATTATTAAAATAATAATTATTATTTTAATTTAAATAATAAATTAAAATAAAATTTCAAAGGAAGGTGATAAGCCAAATGCTGAGAAGAGATTACTATTCTCCGATGTACATCCTGAGATTGTTGTATGTGTTAGGTGTAAGGAATACCAAGAAATGTGGTAAGATATGATTTCTGGAGATTAGTGTAACTCAGCCAACTTGAAAGGTAATATCTTTAATGCAGAAATCTGGATGTGAACTCACTTTCTGAGAGAATCATGCCCTACATCGGGGTGGTGGTGAACATAGCCATTCACAGTAAGATTTTAAAATAAAGTTGTGATAGTGAAAGTCAACTCCATCTAATGGGCTGTGCCTGTGCGTAGGGGTTCTGGCTGGAGAGTGTGGACCTGGTGCCTGTGGCATGGCATTGGAGCCTCAAAGGGTGCCCTGTTCTCATTGTGACCAGTCTGCAGGCTGCATTGTCCTGGAGGTGGAGTGTCTCACTAGACTTCCAGCACAAACACAGACGCCTTGTGCCTTCAGCTTTGCTCCTTAATCTTAGGGTGAGGAGAAGAACCACATGTTCAAAACTATAGAAATTTCCTATTTTTTACTTTATTGTATTACTTTTATTTTAATTTTTGTCCTCTTTTTTCTATGTCTTGCAGTCTCTCTGTTTCTGTTCTTTTCCCTCATATTCTAATCTAACACTTTTCCTCTTTGCTCATATGAATGTGTGTATGTGCACACATGTCCCTGTCTGTGTTTTTCTTTTTGTAGCCCTCTTCTTCCAATATAGTTGTAAAGGGCAAGGGTTTTCATCTCTCTAGCTTTAGCCATATCTTTTTGTTGGACTTCTTTTTTATATCTTGATGTTCCTCAATTTGTCTACCCTTTCTTCCCCATTTTCATGCATCTTCCTTTCAATTTTCCACTAGTATTTATGTCAGCATAGAATGATTTGCCAACTCCATGTCTCAGTACCAACTTTGTACCCAGTTTTCCAACCTAAAGACATAGCACACCTGTGCCATTGTCAGGATCCCCACCTCCATCTCTTCACTCTTCACATAGTGCATACAGGAGACTTAGAAAGAAAATTTCTTCTCTTTCTTCCTTCTGTCATTATAGAGTCCTCGACCTACTGTTTCTTAGAGATAACAGACTTTATAAAAGTACTGTGGAATTCTGATTTATAACATTAGAGGAGATAAAGCCATCTCATTTAGTGCATATTAACTGCAGGTCAGTATTGGGCTTGATGACATTTGTAGTAGGACAAAGGGCTTCTTCTCTAGGCTAAGTGGAGACCCCAAGCGGAATCTCACAGTGTGTTACTTCACAGCTGCTCCTGATAGGCACCACTATCATAACTTAGCCCATTACTGCTGCAGCTGATTTGATTGCAGAGGGTAATTCTGACTCAGTAGACAACACTGTATACTGCTTCCATCACCACATCCAGGGAGAGGAACAAGAAGCATTTCCAGCCCAAGGCTTCCTGCTGGATCTGACTCTGTAAGAGTTCCTGCAACCTGACGTAAAGAAGTCCTGATCTGGGGAGATAGCTTGGCAGTTTAAGTGCCTGCCTGGAAAACACGAGGACCCAGTTTCAATTCCTGATAACCAGTGTAGGCACTGAAACTCAGAGCTTGCCATTCTGGCCACCGAAATGGCATGGTGGTGCAAGCTTGTAATGCCAGCACTGGTGAGGCTGAGGCAGGAGTCCAAGCTGTGTAGCAAGACACTGTAACAAAAAATAAATAAAGAAAAAAAAAAGATTAAAGAAAAAAAGAAAAGTCCTGAGTTGAAGTTAGCTCCAATATTGCATCAAAATATTCAGAGGAGTTATTAGAGTTTGAATATTCAGATTCTCTGGCAAAGAAATTATTTAGAAAGCATTTATGCAGTATTTCATTGTAGTATTTAATCATCACATGGAATTATGTCAGGCTATAAAGGCTGGGTACAGCAAGCAAATCAACTAGTAGAGAGACGAGATTATAGACTCTATCATCTATTCCTTCAAGAACTGTGATCTAGAATATGCAAAGAAGTCAACAGTATCATACAACCTACAGTTAAAGACCCAGTCAAAAAATAGGCAAGAGAAATGAACTCTTCACTGAGAAAAAAATTCAAATACTCAACAAATATGTGAAAGAAACATTGAACACCTCTGACCTTTAGCAAATTAAACACCACGAAGATTCCATTTTACTCTATGAGGGAAAAAATGACAATCATTAAGAAATCAAACAATAATAATTATTGGCCAGGTTGTGGTGAAAAAGGAATTCTCTTTCATTGTTGGTGGGAATGCAAGCTAGTATACCTATTAGGAAAATCAGTACAGAGATTTTCCAAAGAAATGAAATTAGAAATCCATCTGATTCAGCCAACCCCTACTAGGTATCTTCCCCAAAGCGCTGAATTCACCATAAGAGAGTAATGCACACACACCAGTGTTTATAGCAGCAAATCCATAATAATGACATCCTAGAAGTCTCCTGTATACCTATCAACAGAGCATGGGATATGCAAAATGTAGTGTGTATATGTAATGCAATACTACTTAGCTATAAAGAATGATGAATTTAACAAAGTTTTAGGAAAATGGACGCACCCAGAAAATAATGTTGAGGCAGATAAAGCAAAAACATGAGTTTAAATACTGGGCAGCGCCTAGAAATGAAGAGAATAATGAATCCTGGTAAATGAGGACAGGGGGAGGGATCTCTTGCTGGAGGGAAGTGGACCAAGGGAACAAGGTCATGGGGTGGGGAGAGGGGTAGCAGGACTATGTGGCATAAATGTGCGCCATGATCAGGAGCATAATAATTCAATGACTGTAAGCACCATGTGCCATAACGTGAGGCAGCTTGAACAATAGCAAGAAAGTTGTGCTAATAGAATCACAGCTTATATTTGTCGGAAACAAAGTATTAATGTAATCATTTTATAATTATTCATGCTATGCAGTTCCTCTTTGCACTTCAGTCTTGGAGTTCTAGAGTTCATGAACAAACATATATTTGCACAGGAAACACTTGAAAGAATCAACAATTGGGATCAACTCTTCTTGAGGAGTTTCTTCATGTCAAAAGAAATTGTCAACTAAGTGAAGACAACCCACAACTATTGAAAAAATCCTAACTAATAAGCAATCAGACAAAGGTCTGCTGTCTAGAATATATAAAGAACTAAGATATAGCAGGGCCCTCAAATTTAAAGACTAAATTCAGAAATGGGCATCTGAGATGAATACACACTTCTCAGAGAACAAAATTAAAGAAGCAAATACACATATGAAAAAATACTCCACATCACTGGCTATCCATGAGATGCAAATAAAAACAACACTGAGATACCATCTCACCCCGGAAAGAATGGCTATCATAAGGAAATCAACCCACAACAAATGTTGGAGAGGTTGTGGGGAAAAGGCAACACTTCTCCACTGCTGGTGGGAATGTAGACTGGTACGACCATTGTGGAGATCAGTGTGGAGACTCCTCAAAAGAGTAGGACTGGAAATCCCATTCAAGCTGGCTATCCCCATACTGGGAATTTTCCCAGAGGAACTGAAAATATTATATCACAGTGATATATGTGTACCTATGTTTATAGCAGCATGATTTGTGATAGAAAAATCTTGGAAATAACCAAGATTTCTGTCACATGAGGAATGGTTGAAAAAGATGTGGTATTTCTATATAATGGAGTACTACTTGGCTATAAAGAATGATAAACTTGAAGCATTTATATTGAACTGGATACCACTCAAACATATACTCGTAAGTGAAATAAACCAGCCACACATGTGCAAATATCATATAGTCTCCCTAATATAAGAAGTCAAAAGAAGAAATATAAAGAGAAGTGTACAACAACAACTAAAGACAATTGAGTCAGATAGTTAGGGCAAACTGAATGGCATATGCTGCAGGGTACTAAGCAGCTTTTCTTCTGGATGGTTATCAACCTAAGTTCACAGATCAAAATTGGAGAAATAGAAGAGCTGCAAGGCCAGCCAACATTTTGGCCCTAGCTTTCAAAGTCAGCTCGGGGCATAGGAGAACCTGTACTATAACATCCTGAAACTCAGTTGTGCCCCAAATTTTCTAATCAAGGAGATTATGGAGCCACAGAAGAAAGAGACTGATGATCTATAGTGTGCCTGGGGAGAGTCACTTGGAGAGAAAACTTTCTCTCAGGCTCTCATAGAGAGCAAACTGGTCAAGCATTGGCCGTGACTCATCCACATGGATGACACAAAGGATCTACGGAGTAAGGTACAGGATTACAAGATAAACCCTGAGGGGACTTCACTGACCTCATCAAAAACAAAACCTACATCTTTTGGTATATAGGTTTTGATCTATCTTGGTCTTAAACATCCAGCAGATAAGTATAAAAGTGAGCTATATCACGTGGGGCTATAATAATATGTTGAGCTATAAATGGCTATAGTCAACAACTTGTTCAGATAACTCACTGTTATTGTGGAATGCTGCACTGTGTTGTACTGTGTCACCAAGTTCAGGCACCTAAATTGATTTAATGACAATGGAGTGCTCATCTTTGACAGGTCTAGACAAAAAAAGGGGGAATACAAAGCAAGAATCATAATGTGTGTGTATAAACAGTAGTTAGGATAAATATGCTGTGCTTCTGCATAATTCCATGAGAAGCAAGATTTGCACTAATAGTGGTTGGACAAGATATGTTGGCTTCTAGTACTATGGACAGACACTGGGGAGATAACGAGGTAGATGGTGTTAATTGTTGAATCTGTGATATAAATCAGCCGTAGAGAAATAAGATAGGTATATAGCTGCACTCTCTTCATTCACTGATTAGAGACATCTGCTATAATAATGTTTGTAGGTATAATATCATGTATGCACCTTAAACGACACCAAAACATTACAAAAACATTTTGCAATGTATTGATTTATCAAATCTATCCTGTTAATTTGTCTTGAAACTGTCCCATTGCTATTTGTTCTTCAATAAAAATATGTATTGTATAAAGATATTTAGTATCTTTGTATCACGCATATTTTTTACATTTGCCTCTACAAAAACACGCTATCACAGAGTTGTCACTAGTGCGTACAAGTATTGCACGTGTCCCTAAATGTTGAAATGTTCACAGAAGAGGAAGAGTTATCTTTTTGGATGCTGACCTCAGCACAAGGTAAGATTTCTCTAGACCTCTTCTCATTAGACAGCAGCATACGCCTGGATTAAACCATAACTTTAAAAAAAAAAGAAAAAAAAGATCAATTGTCTAAAGTTTTAGGCTCTAAATCCAATTTATTTCACATGAAAAGAATTATAAACTTAGGTGCACATACCTAATGCATTCATATACTTTGTTTTTGACCTAGTCTTTGTTAGTATGGTTTATGCACTCATAACAGTTCTATTTGCAGGACTGATATTATCATACCAGAGCGCATTTGCTTGCAAGATGTGTATATAATTATTGCCTGTGTGTGAAGTGTACTATGTATTCTTCTCTTAATTTTTAAAATTTGTTCATTTACTTATTTATTTATTTTAGAGAGAATAAAAGAGATAAACATAACAATAAACCTGAGTTTCAAAATAAGTTAGTAGGGGTAGATTCTCTTTACAAAAGTATAAATAAAAGTTTTTCAAACAACTTTTGAAAGAACTTTCTTCAGAATTATATTTTCAAAGTTTTGACATTTCACTATTTTAGACATTAAGGGCTTTGTCTTTGGCAGTTTTAACATTCAGTATTGCAATGCTCAGGAGCAAGTCTCTTAGGATAAAACAAGGATATTTCCTCTACTCACTAAGCAAACTTTTGGGGACCCGAGATACAAATCTGGATTGGGGATTTGCCTTCGCAATCTGTGCTTTAACCATGAGTAACATCTGGTTCCTGAACTCTTTTCTTATTTCATAATTTGACATGGTAGGCATTTTCTAAAGTGAAGTACCTGAAGAACTAAATCATTTTATTCATTTATTCTTAAAGCATCTTTGCATTACATGCAATAAATAATGTTCCGTTGTGTTTGAAACCATCTTTCACTATTTTTTTTCTTTCAAAACTGGTACTATGGGTAGCTTTGGTTGCAACATATTTTTCCACTTTCCGTGTCCACCTTCTTCTCTTAGTGTTGGTGTCACACATTGACTATGCACACATCACATCCTCATTTATGCATGTATTGTCCTCAGTAAGCTTTATACAGCTCAGGTTCCCTCTCCCTTCACATTATACTCCTTCTAGCAAACTACTACTGAGTGCTCCTTATTTAATAACCTGATTTGGTTAGAAACAACAGCCTAGTTCTGAGTAGCCAATAACGTCCTGACTTGCATCTTCAAGTCCTAAGAGGAGGCCATGAATTTCTGCCTCTTGCCATGTATACACACACTGGTAGGCAAGTCTATGTCAGCAGATCTGGTCCTGAGGGAAAAAAATGTATAGGTTTCTCATCATTTCAGGGAGACTTATTTTCTCATTTTAGAAAGAAAGTCCTTTTATCATGATTGCAAGAGGCAGGTATAATTGACTGGGCTCATTAAGGAGTTAGGATTGGATGTACTTGACCACAGCTTTGGGAGGTTGTGGGAATACCGGGAATATTAGCTGTCAAAGCAGATCCATAGTGAGTCATAGGGAAGGAACACAGAACTAGTAATACTGTATTCAGGGACAGGGTCAATTTAATAATATTCATGGAATTAAAATATGAGTATTATTTGTACTACTTTAAAAATACCTACAGTTACATATTTCAATAGTGCTTTGAATAAATGTCTTTTGTTTTTTCTCATTACCTTGTTAATTTTTTTAATTTTAATTTTATGTATTTAGTACAGAGTCTCACTATGCAGCTAGGACTCATAGTGATCCTCCAGTTTTCAGCCTCCCAAGTGCTGGGATTGCAGGCATGAATCGCCATGCCAAGGTCACTGGCTCAGTGCACCCCAGCGCAGCACATAGTATCAGGACCCCAGTCTTGGTGCTTGCTAGAGCAGGCACTTAGTCTGCTGAACCATCTCACTAGTGCTCACCTTTTAAAAATTTACATTCATTTTTTTTTTAAAAGTGCATAAAAGTAGTAAAAAGAAATCATTAAAAACTATACAGAATTTCACTAAACGAACACCAAAATAAGAATTGAACAATGGTTGTTACACTGAATATTGTTGTCTTCCAGTTATTCAGATTTCCAGATATATAAGAATGAAAAATTGGTCAGAAAATTGAAAAGAAGAAAAGAAACATTAAGCGTTAATTATTGCTTTCAGTAGACCAGCAGAAATTGGCAGCACAATTATCCAAGCTACCCTTATATATACATTTTTTTCTCTTCTTCTTTCTTTGTTTTTACATGTCCCTCATCCCAGTTGTCCCTTCCCCTTGAACAGTTTCTTTCCCCTGCATAGTATCTGTTTTATCTTTGGGATTTTATTTACTCTGTCAGTTTCTTTTACTAGAAAGACAATGTGATGTTTCACATGTATGTCTGATTACTTTCACTTGTGAGTGTGGTCTCTAGTTGTACCCATTTAACTATAGAAACCTCAAGTTTCTCTTGTTCATAGCCAAGTAACACTCCATTGTGTAAAGATACTCATCTTCTTTATCCATGGCTCAGTGGATGGGCATTTGGGTTGTTTCCAAGATTTACCTATGGCAAATTGTGCTGCTATTAACATGGGTGCTTGTATATCACTGTGGTATGATGATTTCCATTCTTCTGGAAAAATGCCCAAGAGAGGAATAGCTGGGTTGAATGGGGCATCTAATCCTCATTCTTTGAGGAATCTCCATACTGATTTCCACAGTGGTTTGCTCCACTCTACACTCCTACCAACAGTGGAGAATGTTTCCTTTTCCCCCAGAGCCCCTCCAACATTTGTCATTGGTTGACTCCTTGATGACAGATATTCTTTCTGGGGTGAGATGGAATCTTAGTGTTGTTTTAATTCCATTTATTGAATGACCAATGATGTTGAACATGTTGCCATGTATTTATTTCTCATTCATATTTCTTCATCTGAGAAGTATATGTTCATCTCAGGTGCCAATTTTTAGATGGGGTCTTTGAATTTTGGGGGTCTGAGTTTTTAGTTGTTTATATGTTCTAGATTGAAGCCCTTTGTCTGAGAGACAGTTGGATAAAATTTTTTCTCAATTTATGGGTTTTCTTTTTACTCTGTTGGTAAATTTCTTTTTATTTTATTTTTTTCAGTTTCTGTATTTTTTTTCAGAACCGGGGATTGAACTCAGGCCCTTGTGCTTGCCAAGGAAGCATTTATTCCACTGAGCCATCTCCCTGGCCCCTCAGTTTGTGTATTTGGTATAGGATCTCACTCAGCAGCTCAGACTCATGGTGATCCTCATGTTTTCAGTCTCCCCAGTGCTTGGATTACAGGTGTGAGCCACCATGCTCTGACTCATTTGCCATCTCAGAGTGTCCCAGGGTCCGGGCCTGCTTTGCATGTGGGACCAGGGATAGATGATGATTTCTTTTTAGATTCATAAACTTTTCAATAAAATGAGATCCAAGTTGTTGGTTCTTTGAAGTACTTCCTGAGCAGTTTGGTTTTTGTTCATGAGCTCTCTTCCTACCCCTGTGTCTTCAAGTTTCCTATGTACATTCTCCTGCTGTAAATTTATTATTTCTATTTTAATCAAATTCTCTATCCATTTTCACTTTAGTTTAGTGCATAGTGACAGACATGGGTCATATTTTAGCTTTTGGCAGTTGAAAAGTTTTTCTAGTACTGTTTATTAAAGTGAGTAACCTTCTTTCTTCTAGTGAATATGTTTGAATGTTTGTCAAAGATAAGATAGTTGAGTCTGTTTGTAGTTGTGTCTGTACCTTCTATTCTGGCCCATTGATCCTGGGGTCTGTCTTGTTTTATTTTATTTTTGATCAGTACCATGCTGATTTTATCACAGAAACTTGGTAGGACAATTTCAAATCTGGAATTGTGATACTTATTGTTGTTACCTTATTGCCTAAAATTGCTAATGTCTTGGTCTCTTCCGGTTCCAAAAAGATTTTTAGGAGAGTTTTCTCTAGATCTATGGGGTATGCATGTCCCTGTAGAGTCTTATTAATTTTTGGTGTTGTGTGGACATTTTTGAACAATTATGAGGTACCACATAGAGCCTGTTTTCCATCTAGAAAGGCTTAGCCTGAAATTTAAAATCTTATTCTTGGAAAATGTGTATTTAGTAGTTGAACAATGACAGCTTTGTTGTTTTGTGCTTCCCACTGCTATAAATAAAGCGGACCTCTGGGAGATCTACTACCCCCTAAACATGAATTCACATTGAATATTATTTTCATGTGCTCTGCATGTTATATGCCCATGATAATAAACATAGCACTACTTACCCCAATAGCCCAACCCAGAGATCAATTTATCTTTAAACAGATGGTTCAATGACAAATTAGACAAAATTTAGAAACTATGAAAGTTCTTTAAGATGTATGTAGATGTTCACAGCACAATGATTGTGATCATGTCCCACTAATACATTGATATCATAGAGTACTGAAGTCTTCTGCTCTGAAGCATTGTTTTTTTGTGTGTGTATTTAGAACAGGGTCTACAGAGTCTCATTGCATAGATTGGATTCATAGTGATCCTCCTGTTTACAGCTTCCCATATGCTGGGATTATAGGTGCGCACCACCACACCCAGTCTCAACTGCAATTTTAGCATGCTCTGGGGACAGGTGGCATAATAGGCCAAGGAATCAAAATCCTGGCCCATGCATCTGCCTAAGCAGTCACTTTAATCCAATGAGCTATTTGGCCCAGTAATTACTGTTTGAAACAAGTTTTAATGTCTCTAGTGATGCAGTCGATGAGCCTCTCAGAAGAGAAACACTCACTTGTTGCCAGTGGAAGTATCATACATCATAAATGTGTGTGACTGTAGGACATTACATCACCTACACTGCCCAGACATTACTCGTGTATGCCATATAATTCAGGCAGTTCCTTTCCTCAGTTAAGTTGCCTATTATCTTAACAGAGCCAACTTAGGACCGTAAGGCAGAAAGGTGGTCAGGTCCCTTTGCTATATCCTAGACCCATACGCTAGCTTTCTGAGACTTCTGTGACAACTCACCACAAATTAGAGAGATTTAAACAAGAAACATTTGCTCTGTCACAGTTACAGATATCAGTAGTGTGAACCTGAGATGCATTCAGATCTATGTTCCCATTAGAAGGGAATCTGTTCTTTGTATGTTCATTTACTGGTGGCTACCAGTTTTCCTTGGCTCGTTGACACATCACTGCAGTCACTGACTCCATAGTCATGTTGCCTTGTCATCTTCCCCTTCTTTTCTTCACTGTGTGTCTCTCTCAGAATGTCAGGTTAAGACAAGGCCTGGGATCTAGAGATTCCCTGAATTTGTAGCTTGTCTAGAATAAGGTTGATAGAATCTCTTAATAATGTCTTACATTTTATCCACTGAGATAATATTCAGAGTTCAAGGACTAATACATATGTTTTTGAGGATCATCATTTAGCTCACTTGTTAATTCAATTATCCTGATAGGTCCTGCATTTTTCTAGGCTATACATTGTAGTTTTCATCACAGTAAAATAATTTCCACATAACCATTTTTATATCCATCATTTATCTTACTCTCATTGTGCTTATTAAACTTATATAGGGGTTTTTACTTTTAATATCTATATCTTTTCTCTTTCTTCTCTGATTCTGGAAGGAGCCTTTCTAATTCTGAATTGGCAAATGCGAATCATCAGAGAAAGACAGCCACATGTGTCCGGAGTGGCCAGGCAGCATTGAACTTAAAGGGCAGTCAGGCAGCAGTGCAGCCACAGAGAGCCATGGGAGCTGATGGTTCAAACTTAGAGTTTAAAAGAGAGAGGTAGAGATAGAGGGAGGAAATCAGATGAAGAATACCCTGGGGAAAAGCAAATGTTTAAATGTGTGGGTTTATTCTGAAGAGTGAATAGCACCGCACCACTTGAAGCTTCTCACCCAGATTGCTTCCTTGTCAGCTTTGAACATCCTGGCTGGGCAGTGTTTCCATCTCCCACTGTGTTCCATTCCACACTGGTGTTTGTTGGGGCTGTGATAGCAGTAATTGCTATTGCTTTCCCATTGCTAACTGGAAGAAAGAATTTTTCTTTCATTTATGACTGTATCACCCAACTGTGGCTGATGTGTCAACGGGCCCACTAGGTACTTCTTTATAGCCACAAAACACAGGGAGCCAGGAGCTCCTTCTGTTCTTCCAAGATTTCCCAGAGGCAATGAGACTTGTGACATTCTTTACTCCACATCACAAGTGCCTATCGGAGGTGTAGAGGAAGCAGGTGGAAGTGGAGGATCCGAGGGCTCTAAACAAAGTGCACGTTGTGACACACAAGACAAGAAGCAACTCGCTGGGTTACAGCAAAGAGTTGTATTCTTGGGTGTGTGAACACTGAGCAGGACAGTCTCTGCATCTGGCCATAATCTGTCGGTATTACCTTCTTTGCTAGTATGCTTCGTGTTTCTGGGTTTTTGTGTTTGCTGAGAAAGTTCTGGAATATATTGCTTATGTATGCTGTTGACATTTCTTATTTACTTGCTCATTTTTCACTTGTTATCTAACTCCCAGCAATCTGGTTCTTTTCCCAAACTGCACGGAAACTGCTTTATCAGCCATGCATTTATTCACTCAACAAATATCTTGTGCCAGAGAGTATGCTAATTGATGAAAAACAACCCCTGGACTCACACTGTTTAGGGCAGTCATTTTAATATTTCAGTTTTAAAAGCCGGAGACTGTGAAGAGTTTTTGTTTGCGTAAGTTACACTTAATTGTGTTTATAAAACTCAAAGTTAAAGTACATAGCAAAGATATGAATGTAACTTAAAATAATGATAAACATTAAAATACATATTAATAATATTTTATGAGAAATAGCACTATTTTATAAAACAGCTTAGTCGAACAGCAGCAGACAATAAAACTTGTTCTAATTCTTATGTAAGTAGATGTGTTGAAATTTCAAAACTGCTTCTTTGTTCAGTGACATACCACATGTGAACAAGCTGCTGAAAAATAAATACATAAGCTCTTATGTACAAATCAACGACTATATAATACTCAAGTGTAGTGTGCTACACACTCATGAGAAAGTGCTAGAGGAATTGTAATTACTTTCCATGACAATTAGGTATTTTTTTAAACCTCATAAATGCACTGAAAGGATTTTGGGAACACCTGTATGTATAAACAATGAGAACTTTATTTTGTTGGGAAACGCAGTAATTAAGTAAATAAGCCCAAAAATTATTACCCAAAGCAAATTTTAGTAAATGATCATAGAGCAATGTTGTCCTCTCTAGTTTTCATGCCAATGTGACATTATGAAAATATGGAAAAGTGAGAGTGATTTTAGATGAGATCATGGGGGATTCCTCTGCAAAGAATGATATGAAACTTGAAGGGTAATTTGTAGTTAGGCATAGAAAGTACTTCACGGAGAGTATGAAGCACAGAGGAATTCCAGAGAAAGTATTCAGTGAGCTAGAGGAACAGGGTAGTTGGATCACCACGGCGTTTCAAAATGAATAACGCTAAGACTTATCACAGAGTTTTAGGACTTTACACACAATGGGAAAGTGCTGAAGGATTTTGTTCAAGGGTACTGATTTGGCAGATAGAGAAACAACTTCTTTCATGGAAAACATCATCCTTGCATGGACTAAAATATCAATACCAAGGGCCCACCAAATAGCTCAGCTGATTAAAGTGCCTGCAAGAAGATGTAGGGGGCCAGTGTTAGATATGCAGGCCCCACCACCTGGGAGTGCCGAGACTGCATTTCAGCTGGGTGTGGTCTCACTACTAGATTGGACTCACAATGATCATCCTGTTTGCAGCCTCCCAAGAGCTGGGATCACAGGTGTGCCACCACACCCAGACTCAATTGCTGTCTCAGTGTACCCTGGGGGTGGGGCCTGCACAGCAGGCCCAGGGAATGAAACCCAGCCCCTGTGCCTGCTTGCAGGTGCTTTAGTCTGCTGAGCTATTTGGCCAGCCCAGCAAAGTTTGAATGATAGCAAAATATTCCAAGTCATTAAATTGCATTACTATTTGGCATATCTGGGTATTTTTTTACAGGCTCAATAATGTTTTAATGAAATTATCACAATGTTCTGTGCACTTAATAAAATAATACATACTTAGACTGATAAATTTATTTTTGTCAGAAACAATAATTATATCTTTTCAGTAAGAGTGAATGCAAATTGTGTTTCATTTTTAGCAATGTCAAGTTTGACTAGCTCTCTTAGGTTGTAAGTTTTATTTTTTTCTTAAATTGTAAGAGATTTCTGTTGACCGATGTATCAGCCAGAATTCAGAATGGAACCTCAAATTTTACATACCTTGTTCAAATTATTATTACAGAAAATCTTGTGAGACACTGTTGTCATGTATAGGAAGATTTTTACCACTTGTTATAGTATAATTCCATGACTCATTTCTTAAACTCTTCTTTTTTGATTGTTCTGATGCTTCAATATTGTAACAAAAATTAGTGGTTTATTGGGTTCGTATAATGACTCCCTTAAGTTCAAGTATCTCTTCAATCAAAACTATTCTATAATTTTAAGAGGTAGAAAAAGCCTTATAGAAATAATTATTGATATAAATGGGGATCTTTCTCTTCACAGTTATGTAAGTGTTTCTATTTTCTCCTTCTGGCTTCCATACTTCTATTACCACTTTTGTTGTCTATTCTACATGTAGTTTATCTTCATTTATCAAAGGTTAATAGTTTTAATTCTTTAAAATTTAAACATCATTTTTGTATGTCTTTGTGTTGAGGCTTTGTTCATATGAAGAATAATAAATTAATAGATCAAATACCAAAATCTAGTTTCATAGCATAAAGCAAATGATATCTCTTCCCAGGGCATTTTACCTACTCTTTACTAGAAATCTGTTCCATTCAGTGAATCCCTTTGCTTGGTTCTATAACATCTATCAGCTTCAGTAGTATTGTGTGGATGTTTCCAGTCAAGCAACCAACAGTGATTATTAGGTAACAGTTAGGATATGTTTGACAAAATTTCCCCATCTTTTCGGAGGTACCTTAAATGGTTGCAAACAATGCATTTATCTGGCACAGCTGATGACTTTTCTTCTGGTAAGATGTACACCCTGTGCACCATATATGGTATAAGGGCCCTCAAAGAATTACATAAAAATTCAGCTTCTTAAAATTTACTTATACCAGCCTTCTGCATTAAAGAGTTCCACACCTGAGGATTCAGTCCACCAATAATCAACAATATTCAGAAAAAAACTATGTATGTATTGTTCCTCAACAATATAATATAACAATATTTAAGTAGCATTGTATGTGTTACTATGAGAAATCTAGAAAGTGACTTCAAGAATACAGGGGTCTGTGTATGCCACCTTTGTAAATGCTATGGTATTTTGTATAAGGAATTTAATGATCTGTACTTTCCAATGTTTGCAGAGAATCCTGGAACCTGAGGTACAAGTGTGTAATATTTTGCCATTCATATGGTTCAGTAATCACATAGTTACCAATTCATTTTATCCTGAACACTTCAATGCTCAAAACATTTCAGCAGTTTTCCACTGTATAAAGATGAATGCCCCACATCTCTCTTTTCTTTCACAGCACCAGTTTTTCATGTCCTGTTTCCTATACTCTATGCCATTGGTATTGGCATATCACTGGGTAGGATGTCAAAAACAGTTCTCTCTAATGCTAAGATAATGTGATTTCATCTCCCTAGAAAAGGAATTAAGGTTCACAGTTAATGGGAACTTAATTAAAGCTTAGTTCTTTTGTGTAACTTTGGCCTTACAATAGTTGAAAGTTCCTTGTGGTCTTCAGCTATTTATACTAATTTAACCCAACTGCAATCTTTAACCATAAGGAGATATTGAAGCCCTGTAGTGTTGTTGGAAAACTATGAGAGGGCAATGGCTCACAATTCTGAAAAAGAAGAGAACTTGGCTAATTCTTGTAATTATCAGAAAAGTGTACCTAAGGTTTGTACGATAGCTTGGTGGACTAAAACATCTGTTTTGGCAATCTCAGGGACCAGCATTTGATCCTCAGTCCCACATGCCATGCTGGCCCCATCCCCAGTGTGTGCTGAGCCAGCATATGCATGCAGATGTGCAGGCACAGGCCTGTAATCCTAGCAGTGGGGAGGCTGAAAATAGGAGGATCACTATGAGTCTGAGCTGTGTAGTGAGACCCTGCACCGAATACATAAATGATGAGGAGAGAGAGAGAGAGAGAGAGAGAGAGAGAGTTGTCTAATGCATGTTTTGGGAGATTTAATGACATTGAAGTATTGCCAGAGTTTATTTTATTTTCATTATAAACAAATCACCCCAATTTTCATTCTGTTTTTCTATTTATTAAAATTGTTTGTCTAATATATTGGCCAAATTTTTATAAAGATAATCACACATCTCTTCTCTATTACAGAGATCTTTTCCAGACTTGAACCACGTTCAGGCCATATTGCTATTTAATGACGGAGCTAGTTACACTTGTGTAGAGACTGCAAGCTCAGTGGCTGCTCCTTCACTTCCTGTTGGCCACTGCAGTTGGATGCCCTGCTTGGCTTAACTAATATCCCCAACTTCTCTGAGACTCTCCTCATTAAAAGGTGAAATACAGAAAACATATTTAAGTGCCAGCCAAATAGCTTAGTGGATTAAAGTGTCTGCAAGCAGACTGCAGGGCCAGGGGTTCGATCCCCAGCCTGCCATGCTGGCCCGGTACCCAAGGAGTGCTGAGATGTCAATTGAGACTGGACATGGCGGTGTACACATGTAATCCCACCTCTTGGGAGGCTGTAACCAGGAGGATCACTACGAGTATGATCTAGTATTGAGACTCTGAACACCCAGTAAACCCTTCCCTAACATACAAAAAATAAAAAAAAAAAATAGAAAGAAAGAAAAGAAAATATATTTAAGCAATTAGATAATGTCACCAAAACTTTTAGGTACAATATGTATGATGTTGCCAATTTCTTCTAGTTGCTTACTAAGAAAATGAGAAAAAAGAAAAGTTGAGAAAAAATTGTTGACTATAAATAGGTCCTGGTTTCATGGCAAAAATAAAATGCTTTTTTTTTTTTTTCATTCCCAGATTCTCCAGCTAGTAAAACATACTATAATTAAGTAACAGCTTCCAGGGAAAGATCAAATCTGGGACACCTTCAGAATAACATGGTCTGAAGATAAAACCTAGGATATAACTATAACCAGCTTTTGTTAGGACCAAAAAAAGAATTAAGGGGGTGCCTGGGAGACACTTTAATACAGAAAAAAGGTAAGAATTTTGAGGGAATTGTCCCAAGAGTGGCATTGCAGGAAAGCTCAGGTAAAGTGAAACTTCTCTTGAGATTTTTTTGAGAGGGTGGATTTTTTCTAAGGTTTTTACTTTTTAAAAAATTTATCATCTTGAACTAAAAAAGACAGAAACATTAAAAAGTGAAGAGTCTTTTGGACTCCCAAACTATTATGGGCTGTAAAATGATTTGGGTACAAACACAGGTCATGCTTTACATAAAAGGAAACCTGGCTCAAAGACAGAGAATCCAGATCTCTAAAATTAACAGTATTCCCAGGAATTAGCACAGGCAGCAGTTGTTCACTGGAATCCATCGTTGCTATGGAAGAGCAACCTTGCATGCCTTTTATTTTTCTACTCGTTTTGTTTGTTTATTTTTATTTTAATTAATTAATTAATTTTTTACATTTATTTTTTTTTAATTTATTTTTTAAATTTATTTTTATTTTATTAAAATACAAATGTCAATCAGACAGTTTCAAGACACCTTAACCATACAGATTCAATGAATTAATACATTGCAAACTGTTTTCATAACGTTTTGGTATTGTACAAGGTGCATACATGATATTATATTTACAGATATTATTTTATTTATTTTATTTTTTTAATTAATTTATTTATTTATTTTTATTTTAGTGAAATACAAATGTCAATCAGACAGTTTCAGGACAACTTAACCATACAGATTCGATGAATTAATACATTGCAAACCCATGGATCAAACTCCCAGCCCTAGCGCCTGCTTGCAGGTGCTTTAATCTGCTGAGCTGTTTGATGGTTTTTTTTGTGTTTTTTTTTTTTTTTGGTGCTTAGTTTTTTGCTTCTTTACATTTATTTATTTTTTGATACAGGGTCTCACCACCCAGCTTAGATTCAGAGTGATCCTCCTATCTTGGGCTCCCCAGTGCTGGGATTACAGGCATGTGCTTTTGGTGACATGTGGCACCAGGGATTAAACTTGGGACCTTGCACTTTCCAGGCAGGCGCTTCTGCCACCAAGCTGTCTCACCAGCTTCTACTCATTTTGAGTGGCTGTCTCCACAGTGAACTATCAGGTTCCTATCTCACTGTTATATGTTGGATGACTTTATTTATTTATTCCACAGGTCTTTGCTGCACATGCTGTTGAGCAGAACTACAGGAAGAGCTGTAGTATGGGGGTAGAAGCCCAGGATTCTCATCCATCTCTGGACCTCATGCAGCTGACAGAATCTTGGACTTCAAACATCAAAAACCCAGGGTTTAAAGTATAGAGGCTTTGAGGAGATGCAGTTTTCCTCACTAAAGAAAAAAAAGGAAGGCTGTTTTGAACAAGTTTTAGGATGGTTCTGGCACAATAACTAGAGTAGATCTGAGGAGTAAATTTTGTTAGTAACGAATAGAGAGATTTTATAATAGTTTCCTGCAAACTAGGAAAATTATGCAACTCCAAGAACATCACTAATAATATATATTGTAAATTTATTTGTATTTTTCTTGCAGTAAAAGATTATGTCCTGGTGAACAAAACATAGATCTTACTCAAAATTGATCTGAAATTAGTAGACCAAAGAAACTTCTATACTCAGAGTGTCCCAGTTACTTTTCTTGTGCTGAGTCAAAATACCCATCACCCAAGGTTAAAAGAGAGGCTACAGTCTGTAGAGGCTGTCGTCCGCAGTGGTCTTGCTCCACATCATGGCAGAGGGACTTCGCAGAGGAGAAACAGGGCATGGCAGAGCAGAAGACAACAAAAGCATGCGAATGACTGGGGACAAACCAATGAAAAGCCTCATTCTGTCCCTTATTTCTTACCACCTTTCAGGTTAGAGTTTATCACGTCATTAATTCTAATGCCCTTTGTCCCAACACTACATGAATCAATCCCAGTTTCACACACCTTAGATTCAGCCACCTCGGGAAGCTATACCTATAACCGCATGACGCTTCAAAGAGACAGCCAGCCACAAACCTTAAGAGAAAGTTAAATTCTATTATGAGAAAAACAATGTTCATTAATAAATAGGTAAAGAAAAATGAATTGTTTTCTTTTTTAAAATTTAATTTAAATTTATGTGTTTTTGTATTTAGGACAGAGTGTACAGGGTCTCACTGCATGGATCATAGTGATGATCCTGTTTACAGCCTCCCAAGTACAAGAATCACAGACTCACGCCACCACGCCCAGTCTCAATTGCTGTTTTGGGGCAACCTGGGGGGCGGGGCCAGCAGGCAGGCCTGGGGATGGAACTGGGAATCAAACTCCCAGCCCCTGTGTCTGCCTAAGTAGGTGCTTTAATCTACTGAGCTATTTGGCTGGCCCCAAATTGTTTTCAAATGTTTCCCATATAGTACTGCTTAGAATTTGTTGTAACTTTACACTAATTTTTTTCCAAACTTTCCCAGCAAATGATCTCTGTTATTTTCTTTCCTTGCTGCAAAGTTTTTCATTATAAATTTGGTTTTGAGCCTCTGTGCTATTAGTATAGTTATTTATTTTCTGTGTAATCATTTCAGAGGGCTGTGCATAGCCATGTATTTTGAATGTAAACCCTTTATTTCGTATAAGACATGGGATTCTTGGTCCTGTGCCGTGACATAACCCCCACCTGGTTCAGTTACTGGTGCACACAAGTTATACAATTAATGTTTCAAGATGATGGAAGAATGCTCCTTAATGCCCCCAAATTAAAATAATTTTGCAGTGTTATACCCTTCTCAACACCCCCATAGAAACTTTATTAGATAAGGAAATTAAAAATGAGAATCCACTTCATATTTTCCTGGCTTGAACATTCATTAGCTGCGTGACTGTGGGCAATTAGTTTAGCCTTCATGCCTGTGTTTTCCCATTTGTAAAACAGAAATAATAATACATAGCTTATAGGGATATCATGAAACACAATTAATGTTTGTGAAGTACTTTCTAACAACTTCAATGTCATGGAAATGTAAAATAGCCTTAATTTAAAATTTAAAAATATGTCTGCATAATGATCCATTTAATAAACATGGAAAGAACTGTTTATGTGAATTTACATTTGTGAATCTGGTTTACAATATTAATGATTTGTTTTAACTTGAAAATAGACTCGGTGCATTTTTGACACTTCTCCTTTGCACTCGACATTGTTCATTTGCATTCTGCTGTCTTCTAGTGCTGACCGTTTGTATGATCCTGTGTGTCCAGGGTCCTCAGCCCCAACTGCCTATAAAATCGCACTTTAGAAATGGACTGATGGTTTTAAGATAAAATGTTGACTAGATTTCACCCAGACAAAGTAAAGAAATCCTCTGGAGGTAAAGAAGCCAGGCATAGATATGCAAAAAATATCTGCTAAAATAATATCTGTAAATATAATATCATGCATGCACCTTGTACAATACCAAAACGTTATGAAAACAGTCTGCAATGTATTAATTCATCGACTCTGTATGGTTAAGGTGTCTTGAAATTGTCTGATTGACATTTGTATTTTAATAAAATAAAAATAAATGGAAAAAAAAAACTCAAGTGATTGTAGTGTGCAGGCATGCTAGGGAAAACTAGTGTCTACAGAATGTATACCTACATCATCCAGTGACGTCGATTTTATACCTTTATCAAGCTCCAAGGTGGTAAAATATTCATATAGAGTGCATTAAAATATATTTTGGTTGACACTTCGAGCTAATTGATAAACTGGAGAAAAGATTTCCAGATTTAAGACTCCGTGGATCTATGACGGCCTTCTAAAATTTAATAGCTGAAGTAGCACAGAGCATGTTAGCAAATCTCTTACTGGTTCAGGACATTGAGGATTTTTCTGCCTGCTTCTGGGTTCCCAGAGTTGGCTATTTGTTCACCAAAACGTATGCTAAAGCAGATGTGTATGTAAAATCCTGAGGTATATAACATGCCTAATTGTTACATTGACATTGACAAAACATTTTATAAATCACCTTTTCCACTTTAAAATCCAACTTGATTGTAGCTGATTGCTACATCTCTGTTCTGCACTACCAGTGTAAGATGAAGGATTGCATTTGATTTTAAAATTAGGCTTACAAAATATAATTAAGTAAAACTTATTATGAAGGATTATATTTATGTATGCGAGGTCTATCATTTTATTTCCTGATCTGATATATTGCTTTTAAAAGTTGGCTTTAAATTTTTGTTTTACAGTCACAAAGTAGGGAGGTGTGTGTGTATGTGTGTGTGTGTGTATAGGGGTTGCATATACATAAAATTGATCTCTGAAGGGTTCATGACTTCAGGGACTAGGGTATAACTCAGTGGTAAGTCTGAGACTTCACCCAACTACTGTGCTTGTAAGAATTCTTTAAACGATTGTTCCCATATTAAAAATGAGTCAAGAATCCAATGAGAATATTTAAGTCAGTATGAGCTTTTCAAATTACTGGATAGAAAAGTGATCTTTGATTATGAAAAATATGGGTTTTGCTCATCTTTGGCAAATACACTCATTCAAATGATCCGGTTTTGTTTTTCATAGCCTTTTATTTCTGAGGTAGGACACTTAACTTTTACATTTGATGGCACAATGTTATCTCTCTTCTTCAACACTTTTTCTTAATAGGTGATTTAAAAATTCTAAGTTTCTAGCCAGCAGAGTATAGTATCTTAATAGAATACTTTCCGAATGATCACAGATCATGCTCATAGTTCCTAATTATTCATCATGACATTTAAAGTCAATCCACTTGGCTTGATAGGGACAGCATTATAATGTGATGTTCAGATTTGTCAGAGAGGACATTTTTCTCCAGGAATGTGTTACATTCTGTTAACAACCTGTCCAGTGTAGCATAATTTTTTCTTTGATACCAATTAAGCACATTGTAATACAGCTAGAATCCAATTGCTGATGAATGATGTATAGACATAGTTTATCATCATTCAGTAATATAAAACAGCAAAGAAAGAACGAATGGGCCAGATGAGACAGAAAATATTTGTTGAGCCATTTTGATGATGAATACTTTCCAACATTTGTATGCTTACCGTCCTGCATCTTCTATACATTTTTAACTTAATTCCTGAACAAAACAAACATGGTGCATTAAAATAAAAGAATAGTTCAAAAATCACACTGGAACAATGTAACACACCCTAATAAGGTCTGTGCAGTAAAGAGTGACACTTAAACATTTTAATACCAACTTAATTTGCATTTAAAGACAGTTTGAAGCCGGGCGTGGTGGCGCAGGCCTGTAATCCCAGCACTCAAGAGGCTGAGGCAGGAGGATTGTTGTGAGTTCCAGACCAGCCTTAGCTACAAAGTGAGCTTAAGGCCAGCCTGAGCTGCATAGTGAGACCCTGCCTCAAAAAGACAAAAATAAAAATAAAAATAAAAAAAAAATAAAGACAGTTTGAAATGTGTAATTTCCTTTTCAGAACAGCAGAAACTCATGTTTTCTTTCACTAAATAAATAACAATCTTTTT